>CM075964.1:625166-849931 GCA_038048745.1 Coluber constrictor foxii | reverse complement strand
AGGTTTCAACGAAGTCTCATTTGTGATCTTCAGGCTGCTGTTCTCGGCTTTGTGCTTCCAGGAGCAATGGAAGCACGAAGCTCCTGGAAACACGACGCTGAGAACACCAGCCTGAAGATGACGAATGAGACTTTGTCGAAACGTTGCCAAGACACTTCTAATTTTACGCGGGAGAAGACCCGAATAACCAAAGACCTACTTATTTATTTGTTTGTTTATTTATTTGTTTGTTTGTTTGTTTGTTTGTTTGTTTGTTTATTTATTTATTTATTTATTGAAGTCCTCCAAAGAACTAAAGTTTTAGCACCTCATATGGAAGGAAAGGAAGGAAGATTAATTGTCGTTAGGCAGAATAACAGAGTTGCAGATTAGAATAGCTTTAAATAAATAACCTAACCAACATTAAGCAGGCCTTAATATTTCCTGCCAAGTCAGTGGCAAGGTTGAGATGGATATTCTTTTCGAAACAGCCAACGGTTTACAAAGAAAACAGATGAAAGAAATCGCCATTTTCTGCATAGGATGTTCATTATTCCCATTCGAGGCAAACATATCTATTTGTAGACTCCCTTCGGTGGAAATAAACAAATCCAACAATTTATTAGGCTCAAATTCTTTTGGAGACTTGTAGGAGACTCCATACTTTGAATATGTAAAATGGGATGATAATGAAGTTTTAATAATTCAGGGTTCCTCCAAAATTCCCTCCACTGGAGATAACCCAAATTAGATTTTCAAGGAACCTGAAGCACTGATTAAGAATTATGTAAATGCCGTGCATAAGTATAAATTCAATTTCCATAAATTTATCGGGAGGGTGGTGTTAGGTTCTCCGTCCCACCCACTGTCACTCCACAGGTTTTCTGAAAGTACTAAGATGTTCTACAAAACAAAACAGAAGAGGACTCATGGACTTCCCAGGAGAAAACAGGAAGCAAAGTGGGAGCCAGGGAGGAATGAAATGAGCAGAATCGCTTAATCTTCCTTGGCTTCTAAATCTTAAATCAAGACTCATTTCTGCAAGGATGAGTTCTAGAAGCTTCAGCTTAGCCTTAGATAAAGGAGAATATTTGCAGCTCAAGATTGAAATGAGAGGGCTTTGATGTTCTCTGAGTTTGCTTGTTCGGTTGCAAAGCTTCCATGATCCACATCATCAGAGTTAGAAGGGTGTGGGGTTTGTGGAGCTGAGTAGGAGAAGGAAAAGAGAGAGGGGGAGAAATTGAGAGAGAGAAAGAGAGGGAGAGAGAGAGAGAGAGAGATTGAGAGAGATTGAGAGGAAAAGGAGAGATTGAGAGAGAGAGAAAGAAAGAGAGAGAGAGAAAGAAAGAAAGAGATTGAGAGATTGAGAGAGAAAGAGTGAGCGAGAGAAAGAGATTGAGAAAGAAAGAGAGAGAGAAAGAGCGATTGAGAAAGAGAGATTGAGAGAGAAAGAGAGACTGAGAGGGAAAGGGAGAGAGAGATTGAGAGAGAGAGAGAAAGAAAGAGATTGAGAGATCAAGAAAGAAAGATTGAGAGAAAGAGTGAGCTAAAGAGATTGAGAAAGAGAGAAAGAGAAAGAGCGATTGAGAAAGAGAGATTGAGAGAGAAAGAGAGATTTAGAAAGAGAGAGAGAGAGAGATTGAGAAAAGAGAAAGAGAGAAAGAAAGAGAGAAAGAGAGAGAGAAAGAGAAAGAGAGAAAGAGAAAGAGAAAGAAAGAGAGATTGAGAAAGAGAGATTGAGAGAGAAAGAGATAAAGAGAAAGAGAGAGAGAGAGAGATTGAGAAAAGAGAGAAAGAGAGAAAGAGAAAGAGAGAGAGAGAGAGAAAGAGAGAGAGAAAGAGAAAGAGAGAAAGAGAAAGAAAGAGAGATTGAGAAAGAGAGAGAAAGAGAAAGAGAGAGAGAGAGATTGAGAAAAGAGAGAAAGAGAGAAAGAAAGAGAGATCAGAAAAAGGAGTTATTTCTGTCTTAATGGAAGATGTTTGGTAGAACTCAAAGTAATACAATTGAGAATCACAAATGTCGGCCATCGGCTTTAGATCTTTCTCCTCAAAAAATCAGAAACCTCGAAGTGCTCAGTATCAGAGAAGGCAGGGTGGACTCCAAAATCTCATTCCTGTTCCCACCAAACTTCTTCCCTCTTAACCACTCAGCATCTTGACCTGCCTTGCAAGGCTTGCTTACATTTTGCCAAGAACATGAATTCGCAACGGTGCCCCCATCTCATAATTCGCCTGTTGAAGAGCATACTGAAGCCAACCCAAGGGAGGAGGAGGAGGAGGAGATGGAGGAGAAGGTCTGAGGTCCTTGGTGCTCTCTGAGCTTTATGCTTTTCTCAGAGACCTTTCATTACCCAAACTAGGTAACAGAATCAGTGCTAGAGTTAGGGTTGTGATGCTGCCTAGTTTGCTAATGGAACAACTCCAAGAAAACCAGCGAGCTCAGAGATCACCAAGGACCCTTCAATTCCGTTTAATGTGGATCATTGCTCGAACCAAATTCACGCCAGAAAATTCAATTATGATCTACAGCATGCTAGACAGAAAGATTTAGTTAGGAGGAGAATATAAATGTTTTCTTCTTCTTAATATTTTTTTGAAAAAAAACCCTTTAAAGACTCTTCGACTAAGTGCATTAGATCAGCCTCCTGGAATATATATATATATATATAAATTGAATTGAAACTACCAGTGGCCTGCAGATATGGAAAAGATACTCCTGGTTTAAATGAATTACTACAGCACCTCCGCTAAAGAGAGGAACGGCTAAATGGAACTAACGAAGTCTTTTGTTCTGCATTCATCAATCTCGGCTCTAGTAAATGAGCTTAGCCTTCGGGGGACACTGGAGACAATATAGAGCACCCCCCCCTTTTTTTAGAAGAAGAACCCAGTCCTGCCACTTTTCAATTTAACGAAGCCAAATTGCCTTTCTGGCTGCTGATTCAAGAATTGCCAGGCGTCACCTTAACTGCTCTTACGACCGTGATATAGGAGAAGGCAGCCGACGGAGAAAAGCTAATGCACTTCTTGAAAATGTCAACGCAGACTCCATCTGAGATCCCATCTCATTTTTCGTGAAGAGACTGGAGTTAATTAAATATCGGGGAAGCTTCATTTTTATGTTTTCTTCGTCTTCTTCTTTTGCCCTTAACACTTTTAAGATTTCTGACTATTCAAAGAGCATTACACCAGGGAGCGAATCCATCTGCCCGAGGGATGAAATCCAGCAGGTTCTGGAGAACTGGTAGCGGAAATTTTGAGTAGTTCGGAGAACCGGCAAATACCACCTCTGGCTGGCCCCAGGGTGGGGTGAGAATGGAGATATTGCAGTATCCTTCCCCTGGAGTAAGTTGGGAATGGAGATTTTGCAATATCCTTCCTCCCAGGAGTAGGGAGGGAATGGGAATTTTGCAGTATCCTTCCCCTGAAGTGGGGAGGGAATGGAGTTTTTGCAATATCCTTCCCCAGGATTGGGAAGGGAATGGAGATTTTGCAGTATCCTTCCCCTGGAGTGGGGAGGGAATGGAGATTTTGCAGTATCCTTTCCCTGGAGTGGGGAGGGAATAGAGTTTTTGCAATATCCTTCCCCAGGATTGGGAAGAGAATGGAGATTTTGCAGTATCATTCCCCTGGAGTGGGGAGAGAATGGGAATTTTGCAGGATCCTTCCCCTGGAGTGGGGAGGGAATAGAGTTTTTGCTATATCCTTCCCCCAGGAGTAAGGAGGGAATGGAAATTTTGCAGTGTCCTTCCCCTGGAGTAGGGAGGGAATGGGGATTTTGCAGTATCCTTCCCCTCGACTAGGGAGGGAATGGGGGTTTTGCAATATCCTTTCCCCAGGAATGGGGAGGGAATGGAAATTTTGCAGTATCCTTCCCCTGGAGCGGGGTGGAAATGGAGAATTTGCAATATCCTTCCCCCAGGAGTGGGAATGGAGATTTTGCAATATCCTTCCCCCAGGAGTGGGGAGGGAATAGAGTTTTTGCTATATCCTTCCCCTGGAGTGGGGTGGGAATGAAGCCACACTATACCCACCAAGCCATGCCTACAGAACCAGTAGTTAAAAAAAAATTGAATTTCACCACTGATCTGCCCCCTTTCACACACACACCACTCCCACCACCCCATTAAAAATATGTCAACTGATTTCCGTGGAGCAAGTCTAGAAAAGAAGGCAAGGGCATGAAATGGAATATCGACCGACAAGATGGCAGATTACCTGGGTAGTATCTAGCGAGGCCGGTCGCGCTGCCAAAAACTTGCCACAGCAGGCTTTGATCTTCCTCTCTGTTCTTTTTAAAGACTTCATCTAAGGCACCTGTCCAGTTCAGTTCATTCAGCACGATGGTAGCTGCAAAAGGACGGAAGGAAATGTAACAAACTTGTAAAGTTGCGGTTGTACTGTGCTGTGCGCCAAAAGAAGTTCAACAAAAGTAATGGATGGAAACTTATCAAAGATAGAGAGATCCAATTTAGGACTGAGGACCTGACAGCCATCATCTTCTTTTAGCAACCCTATAATTGCTTGCAGGGTGGAACTGAATGGAGCTAGCAGAGTGTTTTACTGGCCGGATGCCCTTCCTGTTGCCAACACAGAGTTTTGTTCAGCCGATACATTCTCATTGTTCCCAGAGAGAGAGGAATATCTGTCTCTACCTAGGATCGAACTCACAGCCTCCTGATTGTGAGGCGAGAACTCTACCTCTAGGCCACTGCACCACTCCGAGAAATTTCCTGAAAGTGAGAACAATCAGTGGAACGACTTGCCTCCAGAAGTTGTGGGTCACTGGAAGCTTCAAGAAGAAATGTATGTATGTATGTATTCTATGTTCTAAATCATGGGTAACAAACTCGCCGTGTTATGTTGCCGTCACGTGACGTACCGTGACTTTTTTTTTCCCTTCGCAGAGCTGACGCATGATGCATCCGGCCCATGGGCCGCCAGTTTAACTCCCCTGTTTATCCAGGCTAAAATGCACCCAGTTATAGCCTGGTTTAAAGGTTTAATATCCAGAAACATATGATAAAAAGACTACACATTTGATCCTGCATATATTAACCTCAACTAGAACTGTATTTGCACAACAATGAGAAATTGATGAGATCCCGCCTGAAGGGAATGCAATTAAGAAAATATTAGAATGTGCAGAAATGGACAGATTAACACTTAGTATTAAGGATAAAGGAGAAGCTGAATATTTTCTGATATGGGACATATTTTATCAATGGCTAGATAACAGAAACAGAAGTTAGAAAGGAGATTTTTTTTAAAAAAAAGGAAATGGTAAAGTGGAGAATTCTTAAAGAAGTTGATGTTAAGTGTTAAGTGCCCTGATTCCCCCAAAATAAGACATCCCCTGGTAATAAGCCCAATCGGGCTTTTGAGCGCATGGCAATAGGGCCAAGCACTTATTTCAGGGTTCAAAAAAAATATAAGACAGGGTCTTATTTTCAGGGAAACAAGCTAGATAGATGATAGATAGATGATAGATAGACAGACAGACAGACAGACAGACAGACACCCTGTTTTCCCCAAAATAAGACATCCTCTGATAATAAGCCCAATCAGGCTTTTGAGCACATGGCAATAAGGCTAAGTGTTTATTTCAGGGTTCAAAAAAAATATAAGACAGGGTCTTATTTTCGGGGAAACAACGGAGAGAGAGACAGAGAGAGAGGATAGAGAGGATAGATAGGATAGATAGATAGATAGATAGATAGATAGATAGATAGATAGATAGATAGATAGATAGATAGATAGATAGAGATTGGTGATAGATAAGCTAGATGATAGATAAGCTAAATTGATAGATGATAGAGACAGAGACAGTTAAAAAGCTAGATGGATGATAGATAGATAGACAGACAGACAGACAGACAGACAGATAGATAGATGATAGATGATAGATGATAGATGATAGATGATAGATGATAGATGATAGATGATAGATGATAGATGATAGATGATAGATAGAGATGGATAGATAGATAGACAGAAAGACAGAAAGACAGACAGACAGATAGACACCCTGTTTTCCCCAAAATAAGACATCCTCTGATAATAAGCCCAATCGGGCTTTTGAGCACATGGCAATAAGGCTAA
Organism: Coluber constrictor foxii; assembly: GCA_038048745.1. NCBI lineage: Eukaryota > Metazoa > Chordata > Lepidosauria > Squamata > Colubridae > Coluber > Coluber constrictor. Next base: position 843,850 of record CM075964.1, on the reverse strand, counting down.
GTGTTTATTTCAGGGTTCAAAAAAAATATAAGACAGGGTCTTATTTTCGGGGAAACAAGGGAGAGAGAGACAGAGAGAGAGAGGATAGATAGGATGGATAGATAGATGATAAATAGATAGATAGATAGATAGATAGATAGATAGATAGATAGATAGATAGATAGATAGAAAGATAGAGATAGGTGATAGATAAGCTGGATGATAGATAAGATAGATTGATAGATGATAGAGACAGAGACAGTTAAAAAGCTAGATGGATGATAGATAGACAGACAGACAGACAGATAGATGATAGATAGATAGATGATAGATGATAGATAGAGATGGATAGATAGATAGACAGACAGACAGAAAGACAGACAGACAGACAGACACCCTGTTTTCCCCAAAATAAGACATCCTCTGATAATAAGCCCAATCGGGCTTTTGAGCACATGGCAATAAGGCTAAGTGTTTATTTCAGGGTTCAAAAAAAATATAAGACAGGGTCTTATTTTCGGGGAAACAAGGGAGAGAGAGACAGAGAGAGAGAGGATAGATAGGATGGATAGATAGATGATAAATAGATAGATAGATAGATAGATAGATAGATAGATAGATAGATAGATAGATAGATAGATAGATAGATAGATAGAGATAGGTGATAGATAAGCTGGATGATAGATAAGATAGATTGATAGATGATAGAGACAGAGACAGTTAAAAAGCTAGATGGATGATAGATAGACAGACAGACAGACAGATAGATGATAGATAGATAGATGATAGATGATAGATAGAGATGGATAGATAGATAGACAGACAGACAGAAAGACAGACAGACAGACAGACACCCTGTTTTCCCCAAAATAAGACATCCTCTGATAATAAGCCCAATCGGGCTTTTGAGCACATGGCAATAAGGCCAAGTGTTTATTTCAGGGTTCAAAACAAATATAAGACAAGGTCTTATTTTTGGGGAAACAAGGGAGAGAGAGACAGAGAGAGAGAGAGGATAGATAGGATGGATAGATAGATAGATAGATAGATAGATAGATAGATAGATAGATAGATAGATAGATAGATAGATAGATAGATAGATAGATAGATAGATAGATAGAGATAGGTGATAGATAAGCTAGATGATAGATAAGATAGATTGATAGATGATAGAGACAGAGACAGTTAAAAAGCTAGATGGATGATAGATAGATAGATAGATAGATAGATAGATAGATAGATAGATAGATAGATAGATAGATAGATAGATAGATAGATAGATAGATAGATAGATAGATAGATAGATTGATAGATGATAGATAGAGATGGATAGATAGATAGACAGACAGACAGAAGGACAGACAGACAGAAGGACAGACAGACAGATAGATACCCTGTTTCCCCCAAAATAAGACATCCCCTGATAATAAGCCCAATCGGGCTTTTGAGCTCATGGCAATAAGGCCAAGCGCTTATTTCAGGGTGCAAAAACAAAACAACAAAAAAAGACAGGGTCTTGTTTTCGGGAAAACACAGAATTAATGTTATTATATTATTATGTTATTATATTATCAATATGACGGTGATGAATATCACAACAAAGATGTGCAATACGACCGTCCAAACATAAGTGTACCCAGGACACATACTGTTTGATGAAAAATGAAGGTGATATAAATAAAACATATAAAGCATGTACAAAATAATAATAATAAAGGTTTAATATCCATAACAGGCAGTCAACAAAGGCCTTTCTAGTTACTTCGATTGACCTATTTTTTTTTTCCCAGCATCAAGTGGTCACTAAATGAATTGCTGTAAATTGAAGGCGACCTGTACAACTGTGGATTTCTTTGATCGTAGCCTATATATTGACAAATATATAAAAATAATATCGCATTTTGCATCCACCGCGATGGGAGTTAACACCGGCGCCCCTTTCTGGAAGGAGGCTAAAATTAATAACAGAGGATCCAGAGGGACCAAAAATGAGACCGAAGAGAAGACGGTAGCATTAAATGTAACATTAGACTTGTAAAGCCGGCTGGGGATCTGAATTCCAGGAGCGTGCTCATTACTGTAAGTTAACCGTGTTTTCATGTTTATGGATGTGATCATTTGCAGGAGACATCAGCTGTGTGCACATTAATATTCATAGGCTGGGCCAGCTTCCGAATTAACTTGAAATAACAACAACAAGAAAAAAAATGTATATAAAAATTTATATTCACCAGCATGATCGGGGAAGCGCTAAAAAGGGCTAAAGACAGAGGAAGTCTGAACGGATCAAGTCTGGAGTTATTTATGCCAAAAAGAAAAAAGAAAAAAGAAGAAGAAGGAGGAATAATAATATTAGTTTTCTGGTGTTTTTTTTTTTTTTCAGACCAAACAGATTGAGGATTGTTGTTGTTGTCTTTTTAAAAAAAGAGGGTGGGTAGGGACGAGACGGTTTCCCGAGGCTCCTGCATTAATAATTGATGGGACAAACAATTAATGCTTCATTACAATATTGATAAATAGCTGCCGTTTTCCTTCTCCTTTGCAGCCCGAAATAACTTGCTCATGCTAGGCAACAGCTGGCATTCAGTTAATTGGAACAGAACTAGCTTTAACTCCTCAGATGGAGCTCTAACAATCTCTCTTCTTCTTCTTCTTCTTCTTCTTCTTCTTCTTCTTCTTCTTCTTCTTCTTCTTCTTCTTCTTCTTCTTCTTCTTCTTCTTCTTCTTCTTCTCCTCCTCCTCCTCCTCCTCCTCCTCCTCCTCCTCCTCCTCCTCCTCCTCCTCCTCCTCCTCCTCCTCTATCTTATTGATTTAACTAGATATCAATTATTTATCTATCCATCTCTATGTATATCTATCTATTTATCTTCCAGCATTTTAAATAAATCTATCTATCTATCTTCTTCTGCATCAATATCATTGATTTACCTAGATACCAATTATTTATCTATCCATCTATGTATCTATATCTATCCATCTACCTTCCAGCATTTTAAATCTATCTATCTATCTATCTATCTATCTATCTATCTATCTATCTATCTATCTATCTATCTATCTATCTATCTATCTATCTATCTATCTATCTATCTTCCTTTTCTTCTTCTTCTGCATCAATATCTTATTGATTTATCTACCGTGTTTCCCTGAAAATAAGACCTTGTCTTATATTTTTTTGAACCCTGAAATAAGTGCTTGGCCTTATTGCCATGCATTCAAAAGCCCGATTGGGCTTATTATCAGAGGATGTCTTATTTTGGGGAAAACAGGATAGATACCAATTATTTCTCTATCCATCTATGTATCTCTATCTATCCATCTACCTTCCAGCATTTTAAATCAATCAATCTATCTATCTATCTATCTATCTATCTATCTATCTATCTATCTATCTATCTATCTATCTATCTATCTATCTATCTATCTATCTGTTTGTTTTTGTTTCCGCACCCCCCCCTTTCATAGGCTTTATGTGTATTTCTCTTTAGCTAGGTTCTTCCTACGTAAACCAAGATTTTTATACAGCCCTAGTTCAGTGAAATTACAATCCATTAGTTTCTCTGCCCATTGGGAGACTGAGGAGACTAAGATAGATCTATTTCAGACTTACAAGTCCTCATCAGTTAGCCACACCCTCATCCCATGGATCCTCCCTATAAAGATACAGTATTTGTTTTTTTTTCCCCACTTTTCGTAGGCTTTATGAGTATTTCTCTTTAGACAGGTTCGTCCTACGTAAACCAAGATTTTTATGCAGCCCCAGTTGAGTGAAATCACAATCCATTAGTTTCTAGGCTTTTTTTTCTTCTGGCAGCCAGCAAACCCACTGCTGCCCATTGGGAGATGGGCAGCATCTCCCAATGGGCAGCATTGGGATAGATAGATCCCAATGATATCTATCTATCTATCTATCTATCTATCTATCTATCTGTCTGTCTGTCTGTCTGTCTGTCTGTCTGTCTGTCTGTCTGTCTGCCTGCCTGCCTGCCTGCCTGCCTGCCTGCCTACCTGCCTGCCTGCCTGCCTGCCTGCCTGCCTGCCTGCCTGCCTGCCTACCTACCTACCTACCTACCTACCTACCTACCTACCTACCTACCTACCTATCTATCTATCTATCTATCTATCTATCTATCTATCTATCTATCTATCTATCTATCTATCTATCTATCTATCTATCTTCCTCTTCTTCTTTTCTTCCTCTTCTTCTTCTGCATCAATATCTTATTGATTTATCTAGATATCAATTAACTCTATCCATCTCTTTCTCTCTATGTATTATATCTATCCATCCAGCATTTTAAAATCTTTTTTTTTCCTTTTTCCTTTTTCCCTCTTCCTCTTCCTTCCTGATGGTGTTTCAATTTTGGAGGTAAACAGGTTGCAGAGCCAACAAAAGTCTACATCACTTAACAAAGGATTAAAGTCAACCCCGGATAAGTAAACATGTGTGCGCTTTTTCTCTTTCGCTAACTTCAATTATGAATTCGCAAACTGCTGCCTTCAAAATACAACATCATTTATTCATAAGAGGTTCATATAGAAGTCATCTAAATAGGAGGCAAGCAGCTCAGCTGAACAATAACAAGAAGTTAAAGCAACATTAAGACAAGGATGTTTCTCTAAGCTGTACAGAGAGTCCTCGATTTATGACCTCAATGGAGCCCAACATTTAAGTTTCTAAGTGAGACACGTGTTAGGTGAATTCCACCCCGTTTTATGACTTTTCTCACCATGTTTGTTAAATGAATCACTGCAGTTGTTAAGTTGGTTGTTAAGTGAACTGTTCTGGCCTCGTTCCCAGAAATAACCCCCACTCAGACAATCAGAGTCTAATGAACTGGCAGGCAACCAAGTAAGCTGATAACAAAGTTTGGCAGCAATCCGCAGCTGCTTGCCAACGTCTTTATTAATAGGTCAGTCACATACACACCACCAAAATGTTCAGAGCTGAGACGCAGGGCCGATTCAAAACCGGGATCCATGAATCTTTGTTTTGTTTGTCACAAAGATACAGGCTGCAATCCCTCTCTTATATAGCCTGGGAGGCGTGGTCCACCAGCTAATCACGACCACGCCTTTTCCTCTGCTGGGCTCTCCTGTCTCTCCGACGCTGGCGAGGATCCAACCAAAACTCACTCCCCTCATCAATGTCCTCCTGTGGCTGCGGGGATGAGCTTGGCTCTGGGCCTATCTCCTGCTCTTCGGTGTCCTCCGGAGGCATTGCCAGAGAGGAGAGTCCTGGAGAAGGAGGCCTTGCCAACTCCTCTCCCTCACTCTCAGAGTCCTCCCCTGCTGATGACGCAGGCTCAGGCAATGGAGCCACAACATGAACCTGGCTTCCCCAGTGACTTTGCTTGCAACCATCATACATGTGAGTCAGTTGTCAAGCATCCGAATCAGTGGTAGGTTCCTCCCAGTTCAGTCCGGTTCGGCTGAGCCGGTAGCAGTGACAATATGATAGTAAACAAATTTAGAACCCACCCCTGATCCGAATGTAAATCATGTGACGCTGAGAAAGCTGCAGCGGTCATAAATGTGAAAAATGGTCATAATTCACTGCCGTTGTAACTTTGAACCGTCCCTAAGCGAGCTGTTGCAAGTTGAGAGCCTTGCTAAAGTGAAATTAGCTCAGTTGCAAAACTGGTCATTAAAATCTAATTGTTTTGAGAAGTTCGGTTCTTTCTTAATGGCTAAAAGTGTGCATGGGCACTTTTTTAAAAATTAAAAAAAATTATTTTTATTTTAAAACAAAAAATAACTTCTCCGAAAAAAATCCCAACTGTAATTTTCAAGAAAGCAGAATTGGGAATGAATAGTCACAAAACGCATTTGTTTTAACTTAAACAAAGTGGCAGTAGATGTTATTGCAATATATATAGCAGGGGTCTCCAACCTTGGCCACTTTAAGCCTAGTGGACTTCAACTCCCAGAATTCCCTTTGCTGGCTGGAGAATTCTGGGAGTTGAAGTCCACCAGGCTTAAAGTGGCTAAGGTTGGAGACACCTGATATATAGTGATACTACCCAGTGGTGGGTTTCAAAATTTTTTACTACCGGTTCTGTGGGAGTGGTTTGGTGGGCGTGGCATGGCTTGGTGGGCGTAGCAGGGGAAGGATACTGTAAAATATCCATTCCCACCCCAATCTGGGGGAAGGTTACTGCAAAATCCCCATTTCCTCCCAATCAGCTGGGACTTGGGAGGCAGAGAATAGCTGGGGGCGGGGCCAGTCAGAATTTTTACTACTGGTTCTCCGAACTACTCAAAATTTCCGCTACCCGTTCTCCAAAACTGGTCAAAACCTGCTAAAATGGAAAATATCTGAACGTCAGGGTTAAAAGATTTCAGAATTTCAGATTAAAATTAATCAAACATACAGGCCGTCTCTCTGACTCCCGATTCGAGTGAAAATCCCAAATTTACAGATTAGCGGAGTAGGGATTTTAGAAACCTATTTAAACCTCCTGACCTACTTGCTGACCTCCGGACTTTTCGTCGGGCTCTGAAGACTCATCTCTTTCAACTTGCCGGACTTGCCTGATCCCTTCTATTTTTAAAATTTTAAAATTTTAAATTTTTTAGAGTTTTATTCGGTTTTATACTCTCAGCCTAATTTATATTGGTTTTAGTATGTTTTTAACGTTTGTGTATTGGTTTTTTAATTGGCTGTTCACCGCCCTGAGTCCGCTAGGAGAAGGGTGGTATAGAAATCTAATAAATAAATAAATAAATAAATAAACAAACAAGGATATCTGTCGATCACAACATGGGGGGCGTGTCCCACTTCAGGCAGGCTGTTGATTTACAACAGTTCGTTTAATGACAGTTCAAAGTTACAGCGACACTGAAAAAAAATGACTTACGACCGTTTTTCACACTTAACGACCATTGCAGCATCCTCCATGGTCAGGTGATCAAAATTTGGATACTTGGCAACTGGTTCATATTTATGACAGTTGAAGTGTCACGTGATCTCCTTTTGCGACCATCCGACAAGCAAAATCCATGGGGAAAGCCAGATTCACTTAACAACCGGATTATTAATTTAACAACTGCAATGATTCATTTAACGGCTATGGCAAGGGATGTCGTAAACAGGGGCAAAACTCACTTAACAAGTATCTTAATTTAGCAACATAAACGTTGGGCTCAATCACAGTCGTAATTCGAGCATTACCTGTATTTCAGATTTTGACGCAAATGTAAAATTTCAAAAATGAACGTCTCTGATGGGAAACTGAATTTTCTTATTTACTAAAGTGAATAATATGAATCTATTTAGTGAAAAGAAGATACAGCAAGCTGTTTTGGTATCTTATCTTTCTTTTCTTTTCAAATAATCCATGATGACATTGATAATAAGCTTACTCAACAGCTGGTATTTACACATCAAACAATTTTCCAAAAACATGTAATAAATTCTTTACATTGTATAATACTTCCAGCTTCTGTTTGTTTCTGTCGTTAACTGCTAAGCTCAGAATTCTCTTGTGATGACATACAGATCATTAACAAATGTTGGGACGCAGCCTATTTTAATGTTACAAACTCTTTCCAAATGCAGTTCCTAGATTCAATTTAATATGCAAGTGGGAAATATTTCTGCCAAAATATTTTCAACAATCCAGTGTTTCAACAATCGAACGCTTCAACAATTCAACATTTACAACAATGCCAGACAATAGTCATAAAATGCATTTGTTTAATTCAAATAAAGTGACAATAGATATTATTGCAATATACGGTGTTACTATCTAACAGTTGTAGACAAATGTCTGAGCATAAGGGATAAGATTCACACCAAATTAAGGGAAGAGTTAATCTAAGATTCTAATTTACTGTCTTTCCAAACCATGGATTATAATCGCTTCTGCATTAATAATCCAGGAATATTTTCAGAAATGATTTGAAAACAGATTAATTCCAAATTTGGGGAATAGAATTCACCGATATGCTGACAACTTAAAATCCCAGCTCCTATGCTAAAATCTGATTAACCCAGCTAAGATGATTAAACCAATATGACTCAACTAGAAAGCATGACAAAAGTCAATTGTGTTTGCCTTCCTTTGAATGTATTAGATCTGCTGCATAAAAAATTATTTTGAATATCTGCTGAGAGATTTAGTAACCACCAACCCTTCACAGGACAGGACAGGCAGAAGGAAGGGAAGGGAAGGGAAGGGAAGGGAAGGGAAGGGAAGGGTAGGGAAGGGAAGGGAAGGGAAGGGAAGGGAAGGAAAAGGGAAGGAAAAGGGAAGGAAAAGGAAAGGAAAGGAAAGGAAAGGAAAGGAAAGGAAAGGAAAGGAAAGGAAAGGAAAGGAAAGGAAAGGAAAAGGAAAGGAGGAAGAGGGAAGGGAAAGGAAAGGAACGGAAAGGAAAGGAAAATTTTATTTTAGTTATTCTATGCAATATTCTAAATACTGTTCTATTTTTAATCATTGATCATGATCATGCTATTAAGCCCTGTCATAAATCCTTCTTCAGTGCTATTTTGGAGGTCAAAAAGAGGCATGCAGAAAACCATCAACTGGGCAACAAGGGACCAAATATCTATAAAGGGCATTTCTATCTACTTTCCGCAATTTTGCACAGGAAATTTTTCAGACTATTTCAAAAGGAATACGCACAATGTAGAATGTCCTATGAATCATGCATAAAAAGCTTGTGTGAATGGCTAATTGGGACTTTAAAGAGAATTGGATAAATTCATTCGGAATGAATTTTTCATTTATACTTCTTCGGGGCCAAGGTAATCTTCCTTTTTAAACAGCTGCTCTTCGTGCATTTTAATTACTCTTTAAATAAAAAGGATAACGGCGCAATCTCCTCATCCAATTCAGGAGCATCTCACAAGGGGTATTGCTCTATTATTTAGACTTCTTATTCCTGTCAGTGGAAGAAAATCACCTAGACGGGTAGTCCTCGACTTACAATAGTTCATTTGAAGTTACAACGACACTGAAAAAAGTGACTTAGGACCATTTTTCACACTTATGACCGTTGCAGGTGGCGCAGTGGTTAGGGTGCAGTACTGCAGCTACTTCAGCTGACTGCTAGTTCAGCAGCTCAGCAGATCAAATCTCACGGCTCAAGGTTGACTCGGCCTTCCATCCTTCTGAGGTGGGTAAAATGAGGACCCAGATTGTTGGGGGCAGTATGCTATTTAGTATACTGTCTTTGATGTAAGCCGCCCAGAGTCCTCGGAGAGTGGGCGGCATAGAAATATGAATAAAAATATAATAATAATAATTTAGCAACAGGAATTTTGAGCTCAATTGTGGTCATAAATCAAGGACTACCTATATATCAGTTGTCGGCAAATTTGGGGACTAGATCTTTGATATAGATATAAATAAATCCCACCGTCTCGGCACTTATAGAATACATTTCAAATATTTCTACATTTTTTCACAGGAATCCGTAACAGCTGTCCTCTAAAATACAGTAGTGGCCAAAATTCTGGAAACCTTTTGGGGAAAGTGTATTTTCTAAAACTAGCTAATAACACCACTTTTTTGGGGGAGTAATACCATAAAATTATGTATCAACAGAAAGACAATTGAAGCAAGAATATAATGCAATAACTTTTAGGAAGGATTTGCTATTAGAATAGCAGTTACAGGATAAAGAAGAAAAGTGAGACAGGTAGAGAAAAATGAGATATACCAAAAATGATCACCACAGAAAAAACGAGAGATACAAAAATAATCACCATGTCAGTCAATACTTCGTTGGGTAACCTTTAGCATGAATTACAGCCTTACAACGTCTTCCCGTGGAGTGAACCACGTCTTTGAGTTCTGCAGCTGTTCTCATGTGAAACCAAGATTGAATTATGGCTTCTATTAACTGGGTTTTATTGCTGGGTCGCTTCTGACTAACCAGTTTCTTTCGTCGGCTCCATAGATTTCCAATTGGGTGAAGGTCTGGGCTATTCCCAGGCCATTCCAGCAGTGGAATAGGATTCTCTTGAAACTCCAAAAAGAAAGTGGTGTTATTAGCCATCAAACCTCAAAAATACACTTTTCCCAAAAGGTTTGCACAATTTTGGCCTACAATTTTGTAGGATATTATTATTATTGCAAATTTTAGAAAAGAGCAGAGGTTGAGAGAATCAAAACCGTGTCTGGACAGATCCTGATCTCTTTCTAGCCCACAGGTTAACAGTCCCTTAAGCCAAACAGCAATGGTCAAAGTCAGCCAAATATTAAAATGGTCCAGGTTGGAAAACACGGTAATAGAAAACATTCGTACTTGTTTTAACACTTGGCTGACTTTCATAGTTTAACCGTTGCCAGATGGCTCGGGAGAATATTGATCGGTGAACAAGGCAGACAGTTGTTAAGAGGAGGCCAGCTGTGATCACGTTAAGTTACCATCTTGACTGATTTTTTATTTGGGGGGATGGGGAAGCCTTCCTTTATGGACACCCCTGACTCTAATTTTGTTCTGTCCCTGTCTCTTTCACACACACAGACAAACAGACGGGGTTAAATAAACTGGCAGACAACCAATTCTTCTGATAAGACGTTTAGCAGCCACCCAGTAGCTGCTTGCCAAGAACTTTTATCAACAAACAGATATACACACGGTAAGGAATTGTCCCGTTCGTAAACATAAAACCAAGGCCAACCTTGGTGATCCCTCTTTTCACTCCATCTCCCGGTTCTCCCAGTCCTTCCCCAACAATCAGAAAGTCTATCTACCTAGCAATCTTTTGGGGGAAAATATTATTTTAAGCAGTATAAATCTTACCTTTCCATTGAGTGGTGTAATTCTCTACATTAACCCGTAGACTTTCTTCTACAGGGTACAGGTTCTTATTGGAAGTACTTCAAGATTCTCAATCCCAATCTCTAAAGAATTTAAACCCTGATTGATCTCAATGAAGAGGGAGAGAATAGTGACCAGATACTAATGTCAACTCGCAAAACATCCCTGGCCTGCTCTTGAGTTGCCATAGGCAAGGGGGATGGGAAAACGGCGAAGCAGCACAGCAGCCAAAAACAAAAGCATATTCCAGGCATATCTCTCTCAAGGCTGTCTCCCAGGGTTACCCACAGCGGCCGGAGGGGAGTGATCTCTACAACTTGCGAAATTGCTCCGTTGGCGAATGTGACCGATGACACACCTGGGGGGAGGGGGGAACCAGGGTCATGATTGGGGCCATAAATTATGTGGGTCACTTGGGAACATGCTGACATGAAGTTCCTAATAAATAACTGGATTTCTTTTGAAGCTTGGCTCAAGGCTCATGATTTAATTAGGGCATCCATTGGAACCCTACAACTAGCAGAATAAGAGAATTGGAATGGGCCCTGGAGATCTTCTAGTCTACTCCCTTGTGATAAACACTCTCTGTTCCCTCCAACTCATATGTTCTTGCTTAGCTGGCTTGTAATTAAGGACGGACAAACCATGGTTAATGCTCCACTAAAGCATTTGTAAACTCTTCTGGGTCCCAGCATCAAATGTTCAAAACCCGATGGTGAGATTTTGAATTTAGACTTACTTTCTTTTATGCATATGTACATAAGACGTTTCACTCACAGCTTCTACAACCTTTAGAGACAGGAATATTGAGATACTTATGATTTCTTCAGAACAAAATGTAAACCCCAGGAGTAAACTTGGAAAGTAAAACAAGAATAAACCTCCAGCCTTCCACTGGAGGGTTCATCGGGGTGAAATCTACACACAAGTTGTTACGTCTGGAAATTAAATCTGCTGCCGAATGCAGGTTTTTCAAAGAAAAATCCTAGCTCACTTGGGAACAAGTTAGTTTTCCGAATTTAGTTTAATTACTTGACGCACGGGGATTGGATTAAAGCTGCACGATGGGTCCAAATCAACGGAGACCGATGAGTAGTCAATTCATCGTAATGATATCGCTGTCGGTCCTCGCCGGATCATTTTTTATGAGCTGGGTTTTTGATCTATTATGTACATATGCAAAAGCGTTCCTGATGCTGCTACCGAGAGCATCATAACAAGAATTACCTTTGACCCTGATTAATATTCTAGTAGTCGATCCACACGTAGACAGTTCAGATGAATTATGATGTCTGAGAAAGTAAGAGCTGAGTCTCCCAGATTCAGGACTTGTTCGAAGATTTCTTCTTCAAGTACCGTGTTTCCCCCAAAATAAGACATCCCCTGATAATAATCCCAGTCGGGCTTTTGAGCGCATGGTAATAAGGCCAAGTGCTTATTTCAGGGTTCAAAAAAAAAATAAAATAAGACAGGGTCTTATTTTCGGGGAAACACAGTAATAGTGGAAGTTTTCTCTTCCACTATTATGACTTTCTAATAATTTGAATGTCCACTGAAGACTTTTTGACTTGGCTTCAGAATATATACGTGGTTTATGTACATCAATTCTGAGAACTAACTGATATAAATGAAGAACATGTACCACAGTATAATTGGAAACACTCTAATGTTGTAAAACACACCCAACAAGTATGGGGAGGAAGGAAGGAAGGGAGGGAGGGAGAAAGGAAGGAAGAGGGAGGGAAAGAGGGGATGAAGGGAGGGAGGGACAAAAGAAGGGGGAAGAAGGAAGAAAGGGAGGGAAGCAGGAAGGTAGGAAGTAGGAAGAGAGGGAAGGAGGGAGGGTGGTAAAGGAAGAGGGAGGGGGAGGAAGGAAAGAAGGGAAAAAAGGAAGGAAGGAGGAGGACAGAGGGAAGTAAGGAAGGAAGATGAGGGAGGGGTATGAATGATGGAAGGATAAAGGGAGGAGGGAGGGAAGAAAGAGGGAGGAGAGGGAGGGAGACAGAGGAAGGAAGGAAAAAAGGAAAGAGTGGGAGGGAGGAGGGAGGGAAGAAGGGAGGGAAAGAAGGAGGGAGGGAAGGAAGGGAGGGGGATAAAGGAAGGGAGGGAAGGAGGGAGGGAGGGAAGGAAGGGGAGGAAGGGAAGGAGGGAGGAAGGAAGGAAGGAAAGAAGGGGGATGAAAGAAGAAAGGGAGGGAAGGAAGGAAGAGAGGGAAAGAGGGAGGATGGTGAAGGAAGAGGGAGGGAGGGGGAGGGAGAAAGGAAGGAAGGGAAAAAGGAAGGAAGGAGGAGAGAGGGAGGGAGGGAGGGAGGGGGGAGGAGGGAAGGAAAGAAGGAAGGAAGGAAGGAAGGAAGGAAGGAAGGAAGGAAGGAAGGAAGGAAGGAAGGAAGGAAGGAAGGAAGGAAGGAAGGAAGGCCAAGCTTCATAAGCCTACAAAGAAACTAAAGTTTTGTAAAGAGCCATTTACACAATATCTTCAGGCCAGCTATTTTATGCATGCAGCCTCCATCCTGGAGAGCAATCTTTGAAATAAATTGTCCCATTGCGAATTCTCCTGAGATTGACTTAAACACATCAGCCGGCCTGTCCATCTAATCCTTCATCTGGTGGATGCTCCTTTCGCTCTCTGGAAACCAATTAATCTGTCTGAAGGGTGCCAATAACTGTCTGTTCGTTGGAGAGGCTTTGTGATGGATACCGCCACAATCCATACAATCTTACAAAGCCTTCCCCTAAACAGGCTTGTGAATCTGCTCTCCCAGATTCTTGGGGGCCCCCCCACAAACCGAGACCTTTTGGGATTAACCCTCTCAGTCCATCAGCCCATCGATTAAATTCACCCCCCCCCAAAAAAAGGTCCAAAATGCCTCGAATTTGCAAATCGGTTAGGTTTAGAAACGCATAAATTATATCAAAAGTGCTCTGGAGCGGGAAAGGTTCATCTTTGTGCATCTTATTCCTTGCCAATTTCTCTCCCCCACCCCCACCCTGGTCTCCTTTCTTTTAACTAAAGAAAATAATAAACCTTTTGAGAAAAGACAAGGGACAAATATCCAATCGTATCCATTCAATAAATCAAGCGCTTGGATTTAGTGTGAAAATGCTGAAGTCACCGTGATTTTTTTGGGCTGAGCTGAGAGATCGACAGCTTTGCATGCCGTACAGCTAGTCCTCGATTTGTGACCACAATTCAGCCCAGCGTTTCTGTTCTTAAGGGGGACATCCGGGGTGTGAGCTTTTGCCCCATTTTACGACCTTTCTTTCTTGCCTTTTTTTTTTTTTTAAGGGAATCGCTGCCGTTGATAAATTAGCCGTTCGGTTGTTAAGGGAATCTGGCTTTTCCCCGTGGATTTTGCTAGTCAGAAGGTTGCAAAAAGGAATCACGTAAATCACGTAGGTGTGAAAAATCTACAGAGAGGGACTCCTCAGGGTGCCGTCCGTCAAAGTATGCCATCTGGCGACCCCCAGGGGGAGGGCCTTCTCTGTGAGTGCTCCTGTCCTTTTGAATGAATTGCCCCCGGAGATACGTAAGATCCCCGACCTTCTTACCTTTCACCATGCCCTCAAGACCCTGATGTTCCAACAGGCAGGGCTCACCATTTAAGTGAATTTTAATTAGATATTTTAATTTTGGGTTTTAATTCAATTGGGCCAAATTGTTTAATAAATTTAAATTTAAATGTTATGTTTTTTTGTGTTTGTGTTTTTACCTTGGCTGTACATCACCCTGAGTCCTACGGGAGAAGTAAAATAAATAAATAAACAAACAAACAAACAAACAAACAAACAAACAAATAAATAAATAAATATGGTCATAAGTCACTTTTTTTCAGTGCCGTTATAACTTTGAACGTTCACTTAACAAATGATTGCAAGTCAAGGAATACCGGTATGTGATCTTAAATACAGGGAAATGATACGGTAAGATAAGGTCAGATGATAAGATGGGATGGGATGGGATGGGATGGGATGGGATGGGATGGGATGGGATGGGATGGGATGGGATGGGATGGGGAGGAGAGGAGAGGAGAGGAGAGGAGAGGAGAGGAGAGGAGAGGAGAGGAGAGGAGAGGAGAGGAGAGGAGAGGAATGGAAATAGAAAATAATAATAGAATAGAATACAGTAGAGTATATAGAGTAGAGTAGAGTATGAGTAGAATAGAATAGAATATATAGAGTAGAGTATATAGAGTATATAGAGTAGAGTAGAGTATAGAGTATATAGTGTACAGTAGAGTACATAGAGTAGAGTAAAGTAGAGTATATAGAGTAGAGTATATAGAGTAGAGTATGAGTAGAGTATGAGTAGAGTAGAATAGAATATATAGAGTATATAGATTAGAGTATAGAATATATAAAGTAGAGTAGAGTATGAATAGAGTATAGAGTAGAGTATATAGAGTATATAGAGTAGAGTAGAGTAGAGTAGAGTAGAGTAGAGTAGAGTAGAGTAGAGTAGAGTAGAGTAGAGTAGAGTAGAACAGAACAGAACAGAACAGAACAGAACAGAATGCAGGAGGATAGGGAAGTGTAGGGTGAGGTGAGGTGAGGTGAGGTGAGGTGAGGTGAGGTGAGGTGAGAAGGGAAGGGAAGGGAAGGGAAGGGAAGGGAAGGGAAGGGAAGGGAAGGGAAGGGAAGGGAAGAGAAGAGAAGAGAAGAGAAGAGAAGAGAAGAGAAGAGAAGAGAAGAGAAATCTTTATTTTCACTTTTTTCTGTGAATACACTGGCACACATTAAAAAATGACATTCTCATGCCCGATCTCAAAAGTGTGTATATGTATGTGTATAATTTCCATACACATACATATACATATGCTCTGTGTATACATAGATACATAGACCTGAAGCTGCACAATGGATACAGGTCCATGAAGATGATGAAGGTGATCGAGTTGCCTAAAACTAGGACAATGTCTAGGATTGCGTGTATAAAAAGACCCTTCTGGATCCCTTGGCAGGGGACTGAGAAGTGATAGCTCTCACTTAGAGGCAGGCCTTGTGCTGGCTTGGGGACTCCGCGCACCCCCTCGGTAAGCAGTTGGCTTTGGAATGTAAATTATGCCGTCTTTCATTAAATCGCCTCCGCAAAATTCATCACCCGATGGCTGCTTTGAAAAAAAAATAAAAAAATACATTTGCTTCCCCATCACCATCGCTCCCCAAAGCATCCACGCCTGAAAAGATCAAAATTGATATGTACAATAAGGTATAGTCGAGAATCAAAAGACCACAGGGACTTCGGTGAAGTGTGCCCAGGTTGATCAGAGGAAGCAGCGCCAACACCGGCTGAATGCTTGATGCGAACGCCGAGAATCTGGGCAAAAGAAAAACCAGCCAGGACTGCCAAATGAATTCTCCTCATTTCCCTCCTTTCCTTTTACCCTTAGGGTCCGCGAGTGGACGCATCCCTCCCAGCTCTTTGTGTCGTATTCTTGAGCCCGCCATTAATTAAATAAACCAGTTCAAATACACGCTTTGAGGAGAGGCGAGAGAAGATGAGAAGGTAAAGAAGGAGAGTGAAAAGCTTCAGCTTGCAACTTACGACAAGGAAATGCGCTGTCTGTATGGGTGGACATCTGTAATATTTGTGTGTGTGAGAGAGAGAGAAAGAGAGAGGGAGTGAGGAGGAAGAGAGAGGGAGGGAGGGAGAGGAGGGAGGGAGAGAGAGAAATAGAGGGAGGGAGGGGGAGGGAGGGAGGGAGAGAGAGAGAGAAAGGGAGAGAGAGAAAGGGAGTGAGGGAGAGAGAGAATGAGAAAGGGTATGGGGAGAAAGGGAGGGAGAGGGGGAGAGAGAAAAAGAGGGAGGGAGGGGGAGGGAGGGGGAGGGAGAGAGAGAAGAGAGTGGGGGAGGGAGAGAGGAAGAGAGAGAGAAAGAGAGAGGGGGGGTTGTTGTTGTTGTTGGAAAAAAATCAAGATGGCAGCCACAACAGCATGATCAAAATCCTGTCCTTTTTTCCTATGCATCATTGAAACTTTCAAATAGGGTTTGGGACAGACACACAAATGCACATCACCAATGGACAAGCACACTATGGATGCTTGCAGAGAAGTGTGAGAAACAAATGGGTTGCATACAAGCTTGGAAGTGAAGCTAGAGAAGATAAAGAAGGATTGAAACGGTTCACCTTTCGGCTGATATCAAGAGAGTACACCATGTACACAGGGGCATTTGGGATTTTGTTTGTGTGTGTGTGTGTGTGTGTGTGTAAGAGAGAGAGAATGAGAAAGAGAGAGAGAGAGAGAGAATGAGAAAGAGAATGACAGAATGAGAAAGAAAGAGAAGGAGAAGGAGAGAGAAGGAGAAGGAGAGAGAGAGAAAGAAAGAGAGAGAGGGAAGAATGAGAAAGAGCATGAGAGAGAGAGAATGAGAGAGAGAATGAGAAAGAGAGAGAGAGAGAGAGAAGGAGAGAGAGGGGGATGTTGAAAAAATCAAGATGGCAGCCACAACTGCGCAATCAAAATGCACACATACCCCATGGATGCCACTGTTTGCAGAGAAGGGCAAGAAACAAATCGTCGCATACAAGCTTCGGAGAGAAGGTAGAGAAAGATGAGACAGTAAAGAAGGATTGAAAAGTGTATGATAAAAAAAAAACACCATCTATACGGGGCCATCTGTGATTGTGTGTGTGTGTGTGTGTGTGTGTGTGAGAGAGAGAGAGAGACAGAGAGAGAGAGAGAGAAAGAGTTGTTTGTTGTTGAAAAAACAATCAAGATGGCAGCCATATCAGCGTGATCAAAATCCTGTCCTTTCATCTATGCATCATTGGGGCACAATCACAAATGCACATCACAAATTCCTTGTATATCCAATCACACTTGGTCAATAAAAAATTCTATTCTATTCTATTCTATTCTATTCTATTCTATTCTATTCTATTCTATTCTATTCTATTCTATTCTATTCTATTCTATTCTATTCTATTCTATTGACTATCATTAAGTGTTGTATCTTACGATTCTTGATGAATGTATCTTTTCTTTTATGTACGGTGAGAGCGTATGCACCAAGACAAATCCCTTGTGTGTCCAATCACGCTTGGCCAATAAAAATTCTATTCTATTCTATTCTGTTCTATTCTTGCATATTTAAAACTCGACGTGGAAGAAAGTACCTCTAATTTCCCTTTGACCGCAAACTGCCAAGCGTGTGACACAAATACAACAGTCCAAGGGTCATTACAAGAAACATACCCCGTTTTCCCAAAAATAAGACATTCCCTGATAATAAGCCCAATCAGGCTCTTGAGCGCATGCGCTAAAATAAGCCTCCTCCCTCCCCGAAAATAAGCCCTACCTGAAAATATTTAAACACAGTGCTGGAAATCAGGTAAGATGGCAAGAGGAGCCCCATCTTGCTCCACGCCCCCCCCCCCAAATAATAAGACTTCCCCGAAAACAAAGCCAAGCGCTTATTTTGAGGTTTGAAAAAATATAAGACAGGTCTTATTTTCAGGTAGAAGAACGCTGCATCGTCGCATCAGGAAGTCATAAAACGAAGGAAAAATAGGACGATCTTTAAAACATCGTCCTGATAATTCAGATTCAGAACAAGCGACTGAATATATTTTACATACATTTGTGAACAGTCTTTAATTCCAAACACCGTCCCAGCCTGCAATCTTTTATAGTCCATTGTTCAACTGCCAACACAACTGTCCCAAGTGATTAACTAGTGGACAATATCCTTTAAAACAGGAAGGAGGGTGAAGCAGGCCACATCTAAACACACACACACATACACAAACACACACAAACGCATGCACAGATGCATCAGTTCTGGGTTTTAACCCAGGAGTGACAAACGTAGACGATTGCGAAGATGCGAGGATTGTCAATTGCACAGCAGACACCCCTGGGAAATTAAACACTAATTATATTTGGTATGAGCAACATGGTTTTTAAAGAGCATTCATAACATTAATAGGAGTTTCCACCAATCCCCGACTCTGTCTAATTGAGCAAAAAAAAACCCCATCCAGCGCATCCTTAATTTATCAGAACGGTTGCTCAGGTGTCAAATAAAACCCGGTCTGTAAACAGGAAAGGGAAATGCACGAGCTGAAAACAGTTCCAGCCTGCCTGCCTGCTTCCTAATGTCGAGAATGATTGAATTCCACTCTTAACGTGTTAATGATTTTTCATTGATAGAACAAGTTTTGGCAAAGCTGAATGGGAAGAATAATTCCCTGACTTCTGTTTTTGGATTAACCACAGTTTAGGGTTTCGGGTGTTATGGGAATCTGTCAAGCGTGAAGAATCAGGTCAGAGGTTAAATTCCAGTTTAGCTGACGGATTGCTTACGCCTATAGAGAAGAATCGAAGGGGCAGCATTACATTGATGTTAAATAAAAATCAACAGAATTCAAGAGGGATTGGGTTGAGACCATTTGTGGGAACATAAGGACTCCAGATTTATTCCTTCCTTGACTCCACCCATAATTTCGGCTTGTCCTTCTCCAAATGCTGACAATTACAGCCGTATATGACGTTTCTTCTGCCTGTTAAATATTTCATTTATTTTCCCAAAAGTGCTTTTTCAGGAGGCACCTGGATTGTCTTCTTTTATTTTGTTTTTTTTTTCTTTTGAAGATGTTTTGCTTCTCATCCAAGAAGCTTCTTCAGTTCTGACTGAATGGTGGGGGAATGGAAGGATTTATATTCCTTGCAGACAGCTGGTCATTTGCATCCTTTTGGAGAGTCGTTGAGGTTACTTAGAGGTTTATCTGTGTCCTCAGGGTCACCTGAGTAGTGCAAATAATTCCTGTAGTCTTCAATTTTTCACTCTGGAAATCCATTCCTACCTCCCACATCATTCAAAGGGTGCTCATCCTAAATTGTACAGCTAAAAGTTTGACTCAGGTGACCCTGAGGACACAGAGAAACCTCCAAGTGGCCTCAGTGATTTTCTAAAAGGATGCAAATGACCAGCTGTCGGCAAGGAGTATAAACCCTTCCATTCCCCAGTATCCTGTCAGAACTGAAGAAGCTTTTTGGATGAGAAGCGAAATATCTTCAATAGAAAAAAAAAATAAGAAAGTTCAGTTGCCTCCTGAAAAAAGGCATCTTTGGGACAAACATGATCTGGATAACTGAGAATCTCTACAGATTTTTATTTTTATTTTTATTTATTTTTTAATTTGATTTATATGCCGCTCTTCTCTGGAGACTCAGGGAGGCTTACAATGCGTTAAGCAATAGCCTTCATACTTTTGTATATTTATACAAAGTCAGCTTATTGCCCCCACAAATTGGGTCCTCATTTTACCTAACTTAGAAAGGATGGAAGGCTCAAATTTACATGGCCACCACATCACCCAAAGAGGATTCTTACAGGGCCTACCACATTTATTTATTTATAATAAAGAGACTAATATTTCTTCGCCTTTCAGGAAGGAAAAATAGAGTAATTGCTGCTTACATTTTTCTCCATTTATGGCTTATGTTGACAAATATGGAAATATTGGTTCTAAACCCAGCACTGGATCAGATCAATCTTCGAGTCATCTGTTCCAAAAATTCCAGAAATTGCTTCTTTATCCTTCTTAAACGCCTTCCCAGTCAGTGCATGATGTATAAACCTGACATTTTCCGTGATCCACCTTCTTTCCTATTCAAATTGTATCTGGGAGAGTACGTTAATCCAGCTCATTTGTCCATATGGTAAAATTATATCGAATATTCATGTGGCAAAGTTTCCCCACTAACTTATTAGTTTGGCATTACGGGCTTAATGAAGGTATATGTCAACCCGAAAAGTCAGGATTAAATTAAAATATTTCAAGTGAGGGTTTGCCTATGAATCATCCCTCTTGCCTTCCCTCCCTTCAGAATATAAATTAACCCTTCAGAAATGATCGATCTCTCTTAAGAACCGGTTGAAGGCCTAAAATATCAGCAAATTCCAGTCTAATCCAGCAATTGCAATCCACCTTTAAATTAATAAAGATAGAATCACGGAATAATTCTCCGGATCTGATGTGCCACTGGAGAAAATTGGACTCAAATGTTCTCTCCTCTTACTACTTTTGACATTAATGTTTCTAGCTGGGTAACATTTCGAGAAAAAGCAAGGAAAGCGTTTAAATACACTACCGTGTTTCCCAGAAAATAAGACCTCCCCAGTTAATAAGCCCAATTGAACTTTTGAGTGCATGCGCTAAAATAAGGGGCTCCCCTGAAAACAAGCCGTCCCTCAAAAATAAGCCCTACCTAAAAATAAGTCCTACCCAAAAATATTTAACCGCATGCGCAGCCTGTCCTCACCATTTCCTCTGGTTAGGGTTAAGGAGACAGAGCTGGAAATCAGGTAAGATGGCAAGAGGAGCCCCATCTTGCTCCATGTGCCCCAAAATAATAAAACCTCCCTGAAAATAAGGCCAAGCGCTTATTTTGGGGTTCAAAAAATTATAAGACAGGGTCTTATTTTCAGGGAAACATGGTAGTTAGGGTCTTCAATTCACTGTAAGGTTACAACAGAGCATGAAGATGGCTGAGTTAAAAGCCAATTTTTTACTCGTTATGTTTGAAAGAGCATCTACTTTTATAGTGAAACTCTTATTTGAACAGGGCTGTGGAGGGATGTGCATTATGGACCGGTGTCCATGGAGTCATCAAGTAAGTCATTCAAGAAGACTTGTACTATTTCTGCCATGGTGTCCTTCCAAAAAAAGAGAGATGCAAATGAGGGCATCAACAAGCAAGGTGTCCCATTTATATAAAAGGACCTCATCCTCCAGATGAGGTTAGTCGGCACAGAAAATCCATCTCTTCCATGCAAAGACCCTTATATTTTTCTTTGGTTAACATCTGTCTGGTCAGATGAAATTAAGCCAAGCTCAGGAACATGGAGGCATAACTTCAAACTGACAGGAGGGAAGTTCAAAAGTCACATTAACAGATGTTGGAAGGGACTTTGGAGATCTTCTTGTCCAACCTCTTGGTTAAGCAGGAAACCCTATACCATTTCAGACAAATAGTTGTCCAATCTCTTCTTGAAAACCTCCAGTGATGGAGAGGGGAGGGAGGGAGGGAGGGAGGAAGGAAGGATAACAGCATAACAGAGTAATAGAGCTGGGGGGGACCTTGGAGGTCTTCTAGTCCAACACCCTGCTTAAGCAGGAGACCCTATGCCATCCAATTTGTTCTTAAGAGCCACCAGTGATGGAGCACCCACAACTTCTGAAGGCAAGCTTAATTGTTCTCAACGTCAGGAAGCTTCTTCTTAAATCTAGGTTGTTTCTCTCATCAGTTAGTTTCTACTTCCATTCTTTTGTGCTGGTACTTACCTATAAAGCCCTTCATGGTACGGGCACGGGGTACTTGCAGGACCCCACCTCCTACCGGCCTCCCACTACCCAGTGCGCTCACATAGGACTACCCTCCTCCGGGTGCCATCGGCTAGACAATGTTGGCTGGTGGTGCCCAAAATGAGGGCATTCTGTCTGGGCGCCCCAACCCTCTGGAAAAAATTATCCACTGAACTCCGGACGGCCCCCAACCTCCGTTCTTTCCGCGGTGACCTGAAGACATGGCTTTTCCAACAAATCTCCTGATCTGCTGGGAGTTGTTAGTTTTAATCTCTTGGGGATTTTAATTGGATTATTTTAGTGCTAATTTTTATTGTTCTGTTGTTTTATTGTTGTGAGCCACCCCGAGTCCTTCAGGAGAAGGGCGGCATATAAGTATGAATAAACTAAACTAAACTAAACTTTTTAGAGAGTCGTTGAGGCCACTTGGAGGTTTCTCTGTGTCCTCAGGGTCACCTAAATAGTGCAAATGGGCATGGGGCCTTCTTGGAACTGCTGAAAGGAGCTGTGTTGTGGAGCTGTGCATCTACTCAGGTGACCCCAAGGACACAAATAAACTTCCAAGTGGCCTCAACAACTCTCTAAAAGAATGCAAATGACCAGCTGTTTGCAAGGAATATAAATCCTTCCATTCCCCCACCATTCAATCAGAACTGAAGAAGCGTCTTGGATGAGAAGCAAAATATCTTCAAAAGTAAAAAAAAACAAACCAGAAAGTCCAGTGGCCTCTTGAAAAAAAAAAGCACCTTTGGGATATTCACACAATACACAAAACAAAGATAACGCCACGTCCTTCTAGAATGGGATGCTGAAGAATTCAATGTGAATCTCTCATACTTACAGCCATCATAAATATCGGTCGGTATATGGACAGCGGCATGTTGGTATGACGTTTGCCGGCGGAACAGAGGATCTTCTTCAAACACAGGTCTGATTCTCTGGCTACCGGTTTCGTTCTCGCTTCTTCCGGACTTTTCCAAACGAGGAGGGGAAAAAGGAAAGAAAACATTAAAATTGAATACATGAAGTGCAAAAGTAACTTAGACTCGAGATTTGGCGATGGGCCAGATCCAAATACATAAAGCACCATTACAGGTAGTCCTCGACTTACGAACACAATTCGGCTTCAAATTTCCATTGTGAAACGAGACCGCTGTTCAGTGAGTTTTGTGTTGTGGCCCGTCA
Source organism: Coluber constrictor foxii (assembly GCA_038048745.1). Taxonomy (NCBI): domain Eukaryota; kingdom Metazoa; phylum Chordata; class Lepidosauria; order Squamata; family Colubridae; genus Coluber; species Coluber constrictor. The sequence continues at coordinate 820,604 of CM075964.1, read as the reverse complement.
GCGGCCTGTGCAGTTAGTAACTGATTCCGACAGCGAGGAGGCAGCAGATGGCACTCGAGTCAGACTATGAGGAGGCTGGAGAAGATGTGGTGCCAGAGGCAGGGATTCAGCCAGGGCCTTCAGAACCTCCAGAAGCTCCCATAAGTGAAGAGGAAGAAGAGGAGGAGCCTCTTCTTGATGCACGGGCACGCAGAGCTGCCAAAAGGCAGGAGGGGCTTCTCAGGAGGAGGACTCCTCGAGAGTAAGGCTTGGGGCTAATTGGCCGCTCCCTTAGCCTATTTAAGGAAGAACACCGACTGAAGCAATCTGCAGGGAACAACTTCGTTCACTCTCCTTCGTGCCTTGATCTTACTTCTCTGCAAATTGCTTCTGGGCTTTCTGCCAACCATAGTAAGATTACGATTATTTATTCTTTGGGTTCTTGTAGGCTGTTAAGAAAGTTAATTAACAGCCTTTGAAAAAAAAAGACTGATTTAATTTAGTAAACTAAAGTTTGTACAGACTCTGTGTGTGCTGCGTTCTTTGGGGTCCGTAGCTGGGGCAGAATATTTTGCCCCATTTTTACCACCTTTCTTACCATGGTTGTTAAGTGAATCACTGCAGTTGTTAAGTTAGTCACACGGTTGTTAAGCGAATCTGGCTTTCCGTGTTGACTTTGCTTGTCAGTAGGTCACAAAAGGGGATGACATGATGCTGCAGACCATCATAAATATGAGCCCGTTGCCAAGGATGTGAATTCTGAGCATGTGACCAAGGGGTGGCTCAACGGCCGTAAGTGTGAAAAAAGGTCCTAAATCACATTTTTTCAGTGCCATTGTGGATTTGAACAGTCACTGAATGAATTGTGGGAAGTCAAGGCCATTCTGATCTATCTGATCCCATATTCTATTCTATGATACGATCCTACAATCCTATATCTATACAATCCCATATTGGAACCTAGATGCACCTTTAGAAAAAAACACTGGAAAAATCTCTTTAAAAATATTCATTCGTTTGTTTGTTTGTTTGTTTTATTTTATTTTATTTTAGGGAATTTATATTGCCACCTATTTGCACATGGCGACTCAAGAAATATAAAAACCTCATACATAAAACAATAGAACCAATGAAAGAGAATTAGCATCTTATATTATCTAAAACATTCATAAACATACATCCTTGATGGTATCTGAATAGAATAGAATAGAATAGAATAGAATAGAATAGAATAGAATAGAATAGAATAGAATAGAATAGAATAGAATAGAATAGAATAGAATAGAATAGAATAGAATAGAATTAGAATTAGAATTAGAATTAGAATAGAACAGAATTAGAACAGAACAGAACAGAACAGAACAGAACAGGAATAGGAATAGAATAGAATTAGAATTAGAATTAGAATTAGAATTAGAATAGAATAGAATAGAATAGAATAGAATAGAATAGAATAGAATAGAATAGAATAGAATAGAATAGAATTAGAATTAGAATTAGAATTAGAATTAGAATTAGAATTAGAATTAGAATAGAACAGAATTAGAACAGAACAGAACAGAACAGAACAGAATAGGAATAGAATAGAATTAGAATTAGAATTAGAATTAGAATTAGAATTAGAATAGAATAGAATAGAATAGAATAGAATAGAATAGAATAGAATAGAATAGAATAGAATAGAATAGAATAGAATTAGAATTAGAATTAGAATTAGAATTAGAATTAGAATAGAATAGAATAGAATAGAATAGAATAGAATAGAATAGAATAGAATAGAATTAGAATTAGAATTAGAATTAGAATAGAACAGAATTAGAACAGAACAGAACAGAACAGAACAGAACAGAACAGAACAGAACAGAACAGAACAGAACAGGAATAGGAATAGAATAGAATTAGAATTAGAATTAGAATTAGAATAGAATAGAATAGAATAGAATAGAATAGAATAGAATAGAATTAGAATTAGAATTAGAATTAGAATTAGAATTAGAATTAGAACAGAACAGAACAGAACAGAACAGAATAGGAATAGAATAGAATAGAATAGAATTAGAATTAGAATTAGAATTAGAATTAGAATTAGAATTAGAATTAGAATAGAATAGAATAGAATAGAATAGAATAGAATAGAATAGAATAGAATAGAATTAGAATTAGAATAGAATAGAATAGAATAGAATAGAATAGAATAGAATAGAATAGAATAGAATAGAATAGGAATAGAATAGAATAGAATAGAATAGAATAGAATAGAATAGAATAGAATAGAATAGAATAGAATAGAATAGAATTAGAATTAGAATTAGAATTAGAATTAGAATTAGAATTAGAATAGAACAGAATTAGAACAGAACAGAACAGAACAGAACAGAAAGGAATAGAATAGAATAGAATTAGAATTAGAATTAGAATAGAATAGAATAGAATAGAATAGAATAGAATAGAATTAGAATTAGAATTAGAATTAGAATTAGAATTAGAATTAGAATAGAATAGAATAGAATAGAATAGAATAGAATAGAATAGAATTAGAATTAGAATTAGAATAGAATAGAATAGAATAGAATAGAATAGAATAGAATAGAATAGAATTAGAATTAGAATTAGAATTAGAATTAGAATTAGAATTAGATAAGAGTAGAGTAGAGTAGAGTAGAGTAGAGTAGAGTAGAGTAGAAGAGAAGAGAAGAGAAGAGAATTAGAATTAGAATAGAACAGAATTAGAACAGAATAGAACAGAATAGAATTAGAATTAGAATTAGAATTAGATAAGAGTAGAGTAGAGTAGAGTAGAGTAGAGTAGAGTAGAGTAGAGTAGAGTAGAGTAGAGTAGAGTAGAGTAGAGTAGAGTAGAACAGAACAGAACAGAACAGAACAGAACAGAACTAGAATGTGAATGTGAATGTGAATAGAGTAGAGTAGAGTAGAGTAGAGTAGAGTAGAGTAGAGTAGAGTAGAGTAGAGTAGAGTAGAGTAGAGTAGAGTAGAGTAGAGTAGAGTAGAATAGAATAGAATAGAATAGAATAGAATAGAATAGAATAGAATAGAATAGAATAGAATAGCCGACTTGGAAGGGACCTTGGAGGTCTCCTAGTCCAACCCCCTGCTTAGGCAGGACCCTACACTACTTCAGACAAATCCAACCTCTTCTTTTTTTTCCCTTAAAAGATCTTAAAATCGATCTAAATCCCCCGTTATATTCTTCTATATCCTCATCTATTTTTCTATTGTTTACGACGGCCAGCCTGGCGGGCGAAAAGAAGCTATTCTGTCGTGAAGTAATCCAGCATGGCCCTGAATATAATTAAAACTCAACTCCGACCCATTTTTCTCCTGAGGAAAAAGAGCTGAAGCGCGATCAATACCGTCATAGGAAAATCAAAGCCTGAAGATTATTTTTCTACCTATTAAAAGCTGGCCTTTGTTTATTGGATTTTTTTTTCCCCCTGACCGTCCATGGACACTCCCCAAAATCTCCCTCGCGTGACTTTGAAATAAACGTGACTAATTAGTCCCAAAGTGAGGTGCAGAAAGCTGCTAATTGTTGAACCAAATCAGAGATATATTTTGACTGAGGGGGAAAAAAAAATGAAGTCAAGATGCACTTTGGTGGATTTCTCCTTTGGAGAAGTGAAATATAGAAAAAGCACCAATTCTGTGAAAAAAAAAACCTCTGGCATATAAAAGGCTGCTAGAACTAACCTGAATGCCAACATTGTATTATTTATTCAATAATTAATCTACATCCTGCCTTTATTGTTTTTATAAATGATTCCAGGTGGTGAACGTATCTCATACTCCTTCCTCCTCTTATTTTCCTCACAAGCCCTGAGTCCGTAAGGAGAAGGGCGGTATATAAATCTAATAAAACTTAAACGTAAACAACAAGTACCCTGTGAGGAACATTGGGCTGAGAGGGAGGTTATGGCCCAAGATCACGCAGCCAGCTTTCACGGATAAGGAGGGACTAGAACTCACAGTCTCCCTGTGATTAGCTGAAATTCACCCAGCAGACTTTCATACCTAAGGAAGAATTGGAGCCTGGATAGCTCAGCAGACTAATGCATTGTGCACTGTGATTAACTCCAGCTGTCCGCAATTACTGTAAGTTCCAATCTCACCAGGCTCAAAGTGGACTCAGCCTTCTATCCTTTCTAAGGTAGGTCAAATGAAGACCCAGTTTGTGGGGGCAATAAGCTGACTTTGTATAAATATACAAAAGTATGAAGGCTATTGCTTAACACATTGTAAACCAAAATAAAAAACTTGAAACAACAACAACAAAAAAAGAATAGAACAAGAGAACTTTGCATCCGTCTCTGAAATGTTTGAAAAGTCACAAAATACACTGAATTGGCATGACTTGGTGGGCGTGGCTTGGTGGGCGTGGCAGGGGAAGGATACTACAAAATCCCCATTTCCTCCTGATCAGCTGGGACTTGGGAGGCAGAGAATAGATGGGGGCGGGGCCAGTCAGAATTTTTATTACCAGTTCTCCGAACTACTTAAAATTTCCACTACCGGTTCTCCAGAACTGGTCAGAACCTGCTGAAATCTACCTCTGGGTGACGTGCCCTACCTCTTATATCAAAAATAAAAAAAATAAATAAAGATGTCACACTAATTATAGAACACAGGACACTAAAGCTAGACATAAAATCTAAATTAACCAGAAAATTTGGCCAGAGTGTAGAAAACAAAGCAGACGTAATTAAACGCTGAATTAAGAATATTCAGCGTTTACTGCAAATGTCTTATTCCAAAAAAACTGAATTCTACGCAGGGAGTATCTGAGACAGACGACAGCAAAATCATATATTCTACAAGTAAAGGTAGAAATCAGATTAATTTTATGATGAGGGCCTTTAAGCCAGCAAACCAAAGATTAAAAGAAGATAAAGGAAATAAAAATAGATAAACTTAAATAAGCACATAGAGCGATCCATCTTAAATACTACTGTTGTTCCCTGCCGAAGCCTTTGATGCTATATCACAAAACTTGGCAACATTGCGTGCATTGTATTAAAAGAGAATTATCAGCAAACAAACAAACAAGCAAAAAGCAACAAAAAAAGAAAACTGCCTGATTATCTGGGGACAGCTGCCAGAAGGAGAATATTCTTTCAATCAAAATACTGCTTGCAAAAAAATTCTTGCGAAATTCAACTGAAACTAAGGAAACAAATTAAACTTTATTAGATCAACAAGATAGTCTAGTCCAGTGATGGCGAACCTTTTACTTACTGGCTCCCCACATACTGTGCATGTTTTTATTATTATTATTAATTTGATTTATATGCCGCCCTTCTCCGGAGACTCAGGGCGGCTTACAATGCATTAAGCAACAGCCTTCATACTTTTATATATTTTACAAAGTCAGCTTATTGCCCCCACAAACTGGCTCCTCAATTTACCCACCTTAGAAAGGATGGAAGGCTGAGTCAACCTTGAGCCTGGAGATTCGAATTTACTAATTGCAGACAGCTGGAGTTAAATTACAGGGCATTTGTCCGCTGAGCTATTCCAGGATCCAGTTTCAGGTGAGCTTGGCGATGTGCCCGGAAAAATGGCTCTGCGTACGACTTCCGGCACCCGTGCCATAGATTCGCCAACACGGGTCTAGTCTCTACAATATTTCATGCAATTATGTCGTAAAGATTGAATGGACCAAGATATAACCTCCTGATCAGAGGTAGTATTCAGCCAGTTCAAACCAGTTTACCCGAACTGGTAATGGAAATCACTGGTGGGCCCGCCCACCTGCCTCGGCTCTATGCCATTCTATTTAGGCATGTTTTTGCGCTCACATTTGCAAACTGCTCACATTTGCTCCTGATTCAGACAAAGTGGGTTTGCTGAACCTAAATCTTCTTTTATGCCACGGAGATGGGAGAAGAAGCAAAAATGAGGTCTAAAGAATCAAGGAACCACCCAAATTAGCAAGTAAAGTCCAACTGTGAGAGAAACAAGCCGGAATACAAGCTACACTGTTTCTAAGCTGGTTTGTAGAGAGAAAGGGACTGACCTTAATGGACACGATTATTTATCTAGTCCAAAGATAAGTTTAGACATAGGTAAGTTTGAGAAGTAGCTCATATCCTTCCCTGGAGTATAAGAAGGAGGAGATACAGCGTAGACTTGAAAGATTCTGTTAAGTTATAGCCAGTCTCAATTAAGGTAGTTTTAGCCTTCTTGTAGAGTTGCTTTCATGGTCTGGTCTAGCTATTTCGGCTGACTTTTTTTTTATGTGAGTCAAGGTGGTATGGTGGTTAAGATATTGGACAAGGGAGATGTAAGTTCAAGTCCATCCTTAGTCACAAAAGCTACCTGCGTAATTTTGGACCATTCTTCTCTCTCAACCCAACTTATCTCACAGGTGTGCTGTTGTGGGGAAAGGTAAGAACTGGGTGTTGTGGCCAATGGATCTGGCAGCAGATTTGGACAGTGAGCACGTTTGGGAGGAACATGGGCCAGTCCTGGAGTCTGGGGAAGGCTCTGATGAGGGCTCTGTCAGGGCCATATGACAGGTATCAGCTGCCTTTGGTGTCAGACATCAGTGAGGCAGATGAACAGCTGGAGCCTGTTCCTAGTGTGCACATACACAGAGTTGCCAGATGAAGGAAACAGTTAAAGAACAAGGGTCGACTTGGGAGTAAGGCGGACAATGAAGGGCCCCTCCCAGAGGGAATAAAAGAGGAGCGAAAGGGGAATGGAGTTTGCAGGAGACAATTAGTTCATTCCTGCATTCTTGCCAAGTATTGCGGCATCTGAAAGATATCGGCCTGGCCACTCTCCAAGCCTGATCAAGGTCGGTAATCGGGAACTATCTTAAAAGACTGTGGGAGAGGAAAGACTTTGCCAGAGAGGAATTCACTGTACATTAAATAAAAGGAGTTTATCGGGATGAGGACTCTGCTTCGTGCTGCTGGGGAAGCCTAGGTCACAACACCAGGCCACCCTGGGCTACGGAAGGAAGAGCAGGATATAAATCTAATGAACAAATAAATGAAATTTTGGGTCAAGTATTCAGTCCTCAAATTCGAAGGAAGCATTCTCAGTGAAACGTGGCAGCCGGTGCATTCTTTGAATAAACAAAACCTTTTAATAATCTAAATATTGCAACCACCACACTATTAATATCCTCATATCGTTGACGGTGATACCGACCTATGATATTCATATCTTTGCATAAAAGTCTGAGCGAGCAGAACTTTCTAATTTTATCCAGGGGTTACTGCTTGGTGCGGTCGTCTATTAAAGTATACCTTCTGGATATATATATATATCTATAATTGTTAGCAATAAAAAGTGAGTTATGGCCAAGGACATTTTCTGCAACTCTTTCTCTTTCTCCGCGGTCTGACCTGATTATGATTCTTCAGGAAGTTAGTTTGGAATTCCAGCAGAAAAATTCTAATGCCAAGGTGGTGGAAGGGAGGAAAACTTAAGGCGAAGTCTGGCCTGACTCTCCCTTTTAAATTGGCTTTTAAGTTTTATACAAATTGGGTGTTTTAAATTCGTCTTGAGCCTAAATTATTTAATGTATTTTTAAATGGTTTTTTTAATTTTTGTATGATGTATTTCACCTTGAGGCTGTTCACCGCCCTGAGTCCTTCGGGAGTAGGGCGGTATATAAATTTAATGAAATAAAAAATAAAATAAAATAAAATAATAAAATAAAATAAAATAAAATAAAATAAAATAAAATAAAATAAATAAAATAAAATAAAATAAAATAAAATAAAATAAAATAAAATAAAATAAAATAAAATAAAATAAAATAATAAAATAAAATAAAATAATAAAATAAAATAAAATAAAATAATAAAATAAAATAAAATAAAATAAAATAAAATAAAATAAAATAAAATAAAATAAATAAAATAAAATAAAATAAAATAAAATAAAATAAAATAAAATAAAATAAAATAAAATAAAATAAAATAAAATAAAATAAATAAAATAAAATAAAATAAAATAAAATAAAATAAAATAAAATAAAATAATTACCGAATAACAGAGTCAGAACGAACATTGGAGGTCTTTTAGTCCAACTCCCTGCTCAAACAGGAGACCCTATACCACTGATGGCTAACCTTTTCCAGACCGAGTACCCAAAATGTGTGTGTGTGCATAGAGAGAGGCCCTGGAGCCAGATAAGAGAGAGAAACAGTCCTTCCCCTGCCCCAGGTCCTCCGAAGGCAGGAAAAAGCCTGTTTCCCTACTTCTGGTGAGCCCAGAAAATCTGAAAATCAGCTGGCCGGCGCTGGAGCTGAGCTCACATGCCGACTGATATGGGTACGCGTGCCACAGGTTCGCTATCACGGGTATAGAATCTCGAGTAGGGGGGTTGGACTAAAAGACCTCCAAGATCCCTTGCAACTCTGTTATTCTATGTTGCACATATTCTTACCACCGTACCTTTGCTTCATGCTCGTGCACCTTCCGTGCATGCGTCTGGTCTCGAAAACGTGGCTAAATAGGAAGGCGTTACATCCTGGCGGGTGAGTGGGCCCACATTCGCCGCTACCGGTTCGCCCAAATTGGTCCTAACTGGCTGAATTCTACCTTTGGTTCTAACCCATTTTTGACAAGTCAATACAAGGTCTAGCAAAGCGGGTTAAGGACCAGAGAAACAGAGATGTCACTCTTAGCGTTAAGCAAGCAATTGACTCTGATTCCAACAGTAGTAGTATCTCTTTACAATAGACTCCTTTTGAAGGGAACTCTCTTCTTTGACAAATCGCTTGTGTCAGTTCAGCCCTAATGAATAAGAGCAAACGGAAGGTCTTAGGGAATCTCTACCAACAACAGCTGGATGCATGGTTAAATGAAATGTCGAACAAAAAGAGAACAAGACACAGCACTCTTTACGTTAACTAGCAACCTATGACTAATCATCAGATCTACCCATCCTAAAGTGGGAGTGGTTGGATGACCGCTGGATAACTTTATATTCACTATATTCTAAAAGATATTCTAAAAGCAACTATATTCTGAAGGCAGGAAATACCTCCAGCTGGAGAAAATACAACGTCAGCATGAACTCCCTTGATACTCTAAGTGACCCCCTAACTTGTCAGAAGAAAAGGGAGCATCTTCATGAAACATAATCAAGGGTGATTAGGCCAGAGAATAGCACCTGGACGAGAAGCAAACATCAAAAGAAGAATTTGTACTTTAGCCAGTTACAGAAGAATAATGATTGTTTGGCAAGGATGAGGTAAAACTTTAGTAATTAAGAATTGTCAAAATAACAAATGTATGTTAACCATATATGGAAAGGTGCTGTGTTAGCAGAATCCTTTTTTTAGAAAGGTATATAATGTGTCATACAAGCATGGAGACTTTACTCCAAGCTAAGATTGGATGCTAGCTTGAGTCTTTGCGCAAATAAAAACCTCTCTCTCTGACTGGCCCAGGAATGTTGCTTGGTCACTTCATTCCATAACATTTCCTTCCAAAATTAAGGGGGAGGAGACTGGCACATTCCCCTCCACCCCAAAAAATCACAGATAGAAACAAGAGGACATGTGATCCTCCCCCCCCCCCCCCCGCCCCAAACACACACATTAGTGTTTTATCAAGAGGAAAAATAATGGATCCATTTTAGGAAATTATTATTATTATTAGTTCAATTTATATGCCACCTTTCTCCAAAGACTCAGGGCGGCTTAACAATGCATTTTAAAAAACCATTATAAAAACATTTAAAAATTAAAACATTTAAACCCATTCACACCATTCATGGCCGGATCTCACAAGATCGCAACAGTGAGTTCAACAGCCCCAGGCCTGTCGGAAAAGCCAGGTGCTCACTAAAAGTTAAGGCTAAGGGTGCACTGGAGAACGTATGGAAATTATCTCAACTTTGGAAATGACACCTCTTGGAAAGAAAAGGCAACCATGGATATATTGCTTATTTGCTTTTTTTTTTTTAATGAAACATATTTTTGCTCAAAGTTTTTTTTTTCCCCCTTAATGGAAAATGCAAATAGAAATAATAGCTTGCTCTGAATGATTCCAGGTAGCAATTGCAAATAAGAAGCAATAGGTAGCAGATAACTGCCATAAGTACATCTTATGTACTACATAAGTATATCTTCTTGTCACTAGATGGCTCCATTGGCTATTGAGTTAGGTCAGAAGTAGGTGGAATTGAAGAGAAGATATTGAAATTTTAGAGAAAGGGTTTGCTCTGAAGAGCCTGTAAATTAGGAAGCTCTTAGCCTTCCATTCTTTTCTTAATTTATTTAATTATTTTGGTATTGTAAGACATAATTTCAGATCTTCACATCTGGAAGCCTCTTTAATGCTGCCTGGGGTTGATTTTCACAGCTCCTTCCATCCATCCAAATAAATAAAATAAATTATCGGAAAATTTCATAGAGGTAAACAAACCTGATTGTTTTGGGGGGAAAATCTCCTGCATATTTTTAGGTCATTTTTGGAACAGGGTATGTAAATGAAAACTCAATCATCCAGACTAAAAGTATCTTTTTAAAAAGGTTAATTCTGGGCAACTGGACCAAAGTTTATTCATTTGAGATGTTTCGTTACTCATCAAAGTAACTTCATCAGTACAAAAAAAAAATGTAGTTAGGTTTAATGAATGATTTGAGCTTTTTAGATACCAGGATAATGAAAACAGAGAATACATGAAGCACGGAGAACATGCCGAGGTTATGTTGGCTTGTTTAGCGCATGCCAACTTGCCATGTTCATTATTCCTGATATTTCGATAGTGAGAGTTTCGATGTTGTATTGTTGGCTACAGCTAAGAACCTTATACTCTCTGATGTCATGACGGTGAGACATTATGGAACCATAGAACAGAAATGTTGATGTTGATCAGGAAATAAAGAGAATGTGAGAAAGAGATTCATTATCTCTTAGAAAGTCAAAAGAAGGAACGGATAGACAAAGAGGATAAAAGAAAACAAACCAGCATCCTATTAACAGTGGTTAAGTAGGATATGGAGAAGTTGGAAAACAGGACAGTATGAAGAGAAGGGTAAAACACTGAAGATAAAACGACCAGGATGGCTGACAATCTCCATAGACACTAAAATTAAAAGGACAGAATTAAGACGATTTTGAAGAAAAACAGACATTTGACTCAAGGAGTTGAGTATACAAAGAGAGGAAGAGAAAGAGAGACTGAAAGACAGAGAGTGGGAGATTGAGAAAAAGAGTGAGAAATTGAGAGAGAAAGAGAGAGATTGAAAAAGAAAGAGAGAGAAAGAGAAATTGAGAGAGATTGAGAGAGATTAAGAGAGAGAGAGAAAGAGAAAGAGAGACTGAGAAAGAGAAAGAGTGAAAAAGATTGAGAGAAAAAGAGAGTGAGAAAGAGAGTGAGAGATTGAGAGAGAAAGAGATTGAGAAAGATTGAAAGAGAAAGAGAAAAAGAAAGAACGAGAGAGAGATTGAGAGAGAAAGAGAAATTGAGAAAGAAAAAGAGATTGAGAAAGAAAGAGAGAGAGAGAGAGATTGAGAGAGAGAAAGAGAGATTGAGAAAGAGAGAAAGAGTGAAAAAGATTGAGAGAGAGAAAGAGATTGAGAAAGAGAGTGAGAGATTGAGAGAGAAAGAGATTGAGAAAGATTGAAAGAGAAAGAGAAAAAAGAAAGAGATTGAAAAAGAGAAAGAACTTGAGAAAGAAAGAGAAAGAGAGTGAGAGATTGAGAAAGAAAGAGAGAGAGAAAGAAAGAAAGAGAGAGAAAGAGAGAGAAAGAGAGAGAGAAATATCAAGAAAGGATAGAAAGCAGGAGACAAAATTAAAACGTGTGATGGACGACTGGCAATTCTGGAAGGCTCAAAAAAAGCCATATTTCAGGGGGGCAGGAAATAAAATGGAAGAGTGGCACAGCAGGGCTGGCTTTGACATCTGCCAAAGGAAGTAAATTATGCAGACAGCCATATGTCAGGCTGACAAGAACCTCGCCAGTGTTGGGAGCGCGGGGAAAAGTGTATTGTGTAGCAACAATTTATAGGTGCTTGAAGCTGTTAGACAACAAACTTTACCTCTCCAAAATCCTCCATTGCTAGGAGTTTTGGCCCAAAACCATCGTTCCCAAACTGGGCCTTATATATACATTTTTTAAGGGTAAAACCTGAAAATCTTAAATTTTGAAAAGATGGAAGAATGGATCTTGATAGTGAAGGTTATCCCTTCCCATCATTGATTTTTCTAAAATTAATTGCTATAATTTACACCCTAAAGGACTGAGCAGACAATTGTCCCTGGTCCCTAGCTAAGTGCTATTTCTTTTCTTTTTTAAAAATATTTTTATTAAACAGTTTTTTTAAAAAAAAACAAACCAAAAGAGATATTAACACTTTCTTCTTTTCAACAGTTTTGCGTCGGTAATCCATACTTATACATTTTTTTCTCTCTTATCTTAGTATATCTTTTATACATATATTTCTAATAGATCATATGTATACCATTATAATGTATTATATTATTCTAATTGTTTTATTTACATTTGACATAAACGTGTACACAATTTCCTTTCTGCAATTTTTATTTCTTCCCATTTGTTCCTATATTTCTCCTCCTAATTGAACGGTTATTTAGTCTTCCCTTGTCCTTTTTTCCCTTTTCCTCCAACCATTTATACCATCTCTCCCAGACTAGGTAGTATCCTAGTAATACTAGTATACTAATAATACTAGTATACTAGAATTAATAATAGCTAAGCAGGGATGAAATGCTCCCAGCTTGGACTGGATCACCCAATCCAGTAGCATTGGCGGCCGAAGAGGTTGTAGGGGAAATAAAGCCTTTAAAAGCCTCTGGCGATCCCAGCTGAGTTGCCTGATCATCAGAGGCTTTCAAAAGCATTTTTTTCTGCAACCTCTTCGGCCAAAGAGGTTGTAGGAAAAAAAAATGCTTTTAAATGCCTCTGGCGATCCTAGCTGAGTTGCCTGATCATCAGAGGCTTTTAAAAGCATTTTTTTCTGCAACCTCTTCGGCCAAAGAGGTTGTAGGGGAAAAAAATGCCTTTAAAAGCCTCTGGTGATCCCAGCCGAGTTGCCTGATTGTCAGAGGTAAAGAGGTTTTTTCTGCAACCTCTTAAGGTTGTAGGAAAAATTCTTTTAAAAGTAAAAAAAAAAAAAGTTGGCCATGCCCACCCAGTCACATTACCCCACCATAGAACAGAACAGAACAGAACAGAACAGAACAGAACAGAACAGAAGAGAATAACAGAGTGGGAAGGGACCTTGGAGGTCTTCTAGTCCAACCCCCTGCTTAGGCAAGAAACCCTTCAGACAAATGATTATCCAACATCTTGTTAAAAACTTCCAGTGTTGGAGCATTTACAACTTCTGGAGGCAAGTTGTTTCACTGATTAATTGTTCTAACTGTCAGGAAATCACAATTAGTCACTGTACTTTTTTAATACTAGTTGTGTGGGTGTGGCTTGGTGGGCGTGATGTGGCTTGGTGGGCGTGGCTTGGTGGGCATGGCAGGGGAAGGATATTGCAAAACCTCCATTCCCACCCCACTCGGGGGCCAGCCAGAGGTGGTATTTGCCAGTTCTCCAAACTGCTCAAAATTTCCACTACCGGTTCTCCAGAACCTGTCAGAACCTGCTGGATTTCATCCCTGTGTTTGGGCCTTTCACTGAAAATTAGTCCTCCTACTAAAAGGTCGAAGGCAGAACTTCTCTGCTGACATAGAGACTCCCGTCCCTCTAGATCCCTATTTTTTAAAAAAGGATACATACATACATACATACATACATACATACATACATACATACATATCCTTGAAGAAGCAGTTCACCATAGCCCTAGGATTTTAAATTTTTCAGGGACTGGAAAATCTGCAGGAGTTCAAAATAGTAACTTTAATTGGCATGCCATTCAACGCTATTGCCTGCTCTACTATATTCTAACTTATTTATTGATCGAATTTACACATGGTGACTGACAGCTGCTGAGAAATCAAACACCCAGCCATGCTATTAGTACCTAGGAATTGCCGAGGGTTGATTATCTGTTCCCAGTGCTACAGCTGCTGAAGGAACAATGTAGTTTAAAGCAAAATAATCCTGGGAGTCCCTCAGTTTCTCGAATAGGATGTGAAGGGGATGACCTTTAGGAGACGGGGGAAAGAATTGCCTAGGGAGCAATTAGATAAGAGGAGGTCCTGCCCACAGCTGCACAACAGGCGGAGGAAGGATCCTCCATAACTTCTCAGATGGTAAAACAGACAGTGGGAGATTTGTCCTTTCACACTTGCAACTGATGACACGTTTGACCCCTTCCCCAGGCTCAGTCTGGCCATATCCTACAGTTCTATTATTTTACTTCTGTTCTGTTTACACTCTTTGTTTTTCTTCCTTTTTATTATTGTAAGCTGCTTAGAGCAGCTTCATGGATGGATGGATGGATGGATGGTAGGTAGGTAGATACCCTGTTTCCCACAAAATAAGACATCTCCTGATAATAAGCCTATCGGGCTTTTGAGGACATGGCAATAGGGCCAAGTGCTTATTTCGGGGTTCAAAAAAATATAAGACAGAGTCTTATTTTGGGGAAAACATGATAGATAGATAGATAGATAGATAGATAGATAGATAGATAGATAGATAGATAGATAGATAGATAGATAGATAGATAGATAGATAGATAGATAGATAGGTTCTTCCTACATAAACCAAGATTTTTATGCAGCCCTAGTTCAGTGAAATCACAATCCACTAGTTTCTAGGCTTTTTTTCTGGCAACCTGCTGTCCATTGGGAGACTAAGGAGACTAAGACAGATCTATTTCGGACTTATTAGTCCTCAACAGTTAGCCACCCTCGTCCCATGTATCTTCCCTGTAAAGGTACAGTATTTGTTTTATTTCCCTTTTCATAGGCTTTATGTGTATTTCTCTTTAGCCAGGTTCTTCCTACATAAACCAAGATTTTTATGAGCCCTAGTTCAGTGAAATCACAACCCACTAGTTTCTAGGCTGTACAGTATTTGTTTGAGGGTGCAGCTAACTGATGAGGACTAATAAGTCCGAAATAAATCAGATTTCTTTCTGTCTTGTTCGTCTTAAAACTCCAAAACATCAACACTCTAACCATGCATGATACAATTAGGTGTATTCATCAGGGTCCCATTCCAGCACATAAAAATATATTTTAAAAAGAAGATGTTGAGACTCCGGAAAGAGTGCAGAGAAGAGCAACAAAGATGATGATGGGACTGGAGGCTAAAACATATGAAGAAAGGTTGCAGAAACTGGTTGCCTGGCTAATCTAGAGAAGAGAAGGACCAGGGGAGACAGGATAGCAGTCTTCCAATATCTGAGGGGCTACCACAGAGAGGAGGAAGGGGTCAAACTGTTTTCCAAATATAGGATCTCCCATGTATGCAACAGATTGGATTAGAAGATCTCCAAGGTCCCTTCTAACACTGTTATTCTGTTATAGCGTACATCAGAAAGTGGTTTAAATCACATGATTTTTTGAAGACTTATTTGCATAAAGCTTTACTATTTTTCTCCTGCTGAAAAACTGAGCTCATTAATTAATTGAAAAGATGACTACGGACAGTTCTTTAATAAAAAAATAAAGAAGTTTCCTGTCTCTACATCCCATTTAATTTTCCATGTCCACCTTGTGTAATTCATATTTCTATAATTATCTTGCTTGCTTTCTTGCTTGCTCCTTCCTTAATTATCTGGCATCAGCGTCAAATGCCACCGAGACACTATCCATCTGAAATCCCATTTTATAGCTGCGTGCAAACGAAGTTAAAAGTTTTTGCAGAAACTTTGCTATGAGTTTATCCGCCTACGCCGTGTTTTAAAATAGCAGGCTGCCTTTATTGGGAAGGGAAAATAATTTCCAACTTTAAAACAAAACAAAAAACCCTGTCAAAATCTCAGAGTCAAGCTCGAAATAATTGGGAGTCATAGTCCTATATCCCTGGGATGGACTGCTGCACGCATAGCAGCTTTCACAATAGTGAGGTCAACATGATGTCTGACACGAGGTCATTACGTAAGGGTTTCCACCTATTTCTGGCATCACAACTTCCAACAGTTAGAACAATTAATCAGTGGAACAATTTGCCTCCAGAAGTTGCGAATGCTCCAACACTGGAAGTTTTTAAGAAGAGATTGGGCAACCATTTGTCTGAAGTGGTGTAGGGTTTCCTGCCTAAGCAGGGGGTTGGACTAGATGATCTCCAAGGTCCTTTCCAACTCTTGTTATTCTATATTTTAATCCAATCCTTTGTCTTCTGATGTCCTTGGGTGTAGATGTAACTTAAGTGAGATGTGATTTTCCTTCCCTTATTGGGAAAGAACTCATAAAAGAGAGGACAGAAAGTCTCATAAAATAGACATTCTCCAAAACTTCAACAGCTTGGGAGGAGGAAGAGGAGGAGAAGGAGAAGTGTGGGGTCCTTGGTGGCCTCTGAACTTGGTGGGTTTTTTGCAGATATTTCATTACTCAACTAGGAAAAATCATTAGTGCTAGAAGGGAGGGGAGTTTGTGGAGAGGAGGAGGAGGAGGAGGAGGAGAGGAGGAGGAGAAGGAGAAGGAGGGAGAAGGAGAAGGAGAAGGAGAAGGAGGGAGAAGGAGAAGGAGAAGGAGAAGGAGAAGGAGAAGGAGAAGGAGAAGGAGAAGGAGAAGGAGAAGGAGAAGGAGAAGGAGAAGGAGAAGGAGAAGGAGAAGGAGAAGGAGAAGGAGAAGGAGAAGGAGAAGGAGAAGGAGAAGAGCCTTGGTGGAGCAGAGGACTAAAGTGCTGTTAAATAGCACCAGCTGCCTGCAATTACTGCAAGTTCAAATCTCACCAGGCTCAAGGTTGACTCAGCCTTCCATCCTTCCGAGGTAGGTAAAATGAGGATCCGGATCGTGGGGGCAATAAGATGACTTTGTATAAAAAAGAACACTGCTTTGGGGGGGGGGGGAAGCCCTACTAAGCAGGTATATACAAAAGTATGAAGGCTATTGCTTAACGCATTGTAAGCCTCCCTGAGTCTCTGGAGAAGGGCGGCATATAAATTGAACCAATAAATAAATAAATAAGGAGGAGGAGGAGGAGGAGGAGGAGAAGGAGAAGGAGAAGGAGAAGGAGAAGGAGAAGGAGAAGGAGAAGGAGAAGGAGAAGGAGAAGGAGAAGGAGAAGGAAGGAGAAGGAGAAGGAGAAGGAGAAGGAGAAGGAGAAGGAGAAGGAGAAGGAGAAGGAGAAGGAGAACTGTGGCATCCTTGGTGGTCTCTGAACTTGGTGGCTTTCTTGAAGATATTTCATTAGTCAACTAGGGAACATCATTACTGCTAGAAGGGAGTGGAATTTGAAGAGAGGAGGAGGAGGAGGAGGAGGAGGAGGAGGAGGAGGAGGAGGAGGAGGAGGAGGAGGAGGAGGAGGAGGAGGAGGAGGAGGAGGAGGAGGAGGAGGAGATGTGGGTGTGGTAGCCCCATGGACCACTCTTAACAGTCTGTTCTGATTGAAAGAACTTTTTTTTTCCTTTCCTCTGTGTAAGAAAGAAAATACAGAACTGATTTTAAGCTTGGAAGACTGCATATATTATATATGAAGCAAAACTTCTGGGTTGGGTTTTGGAATTGTTATTGGCTTCGTTTGTTTTGTATTTTAAAGACTATAAACCTTTCTAACTACCAGTTCCATTGACTTCCTTCTACATTTGTGCAAACCTACCCATAATAGCACGTTCTATCTTTGTAATCAGCCTCTTATGAACGTTCAAGTCAGAATGTTCTCCAGCAAGACATTTTACGTACCACCTAATTACATCTGGATGAGGATTAACACTCTACAAAAAAAATAATAATCTTTTTGTTCCTTTGTGTTTGGTTTTGAAAAACTTTCCCCTTGCGGGTCAACTAACCGATGAGACAATGCACTCGCAGGACAACTACTTCACACTGGAACTTATTTATTTGCATAATTAAAAATTTAACCCACTATTCAATATTAAAAGAACCGGTCCCACTGGAGCAGTTTAGCAGCCAACAGCTCGTTCCAAATTTAACAAGAAAGAAACCGCCCCAAACACAGGGCTCCTTCGCAACATGCCGTGTTTATTTTCCGAAATTTATTTATTTTTTCCAGGCTTATAGGCTGCTGGAGAATAACTATTTATTTCTCAACTACCCTCTGAAGATCCTGGCTTCGTTCAAGATCTCCTAAAAGCTATAAACCACGCAATGCGAAGCTTTCAAGATATTATGCTAGGAAGCCATTTGGAATTTTTTGTGATTGTGTCTCGTCGCATTGGACTCATGTCAGAAGCATCGAGACGTTCCTGGATTGAAAGGATTACTGTATTTTCCTGCGTATAAGACTACTTTCTAACACACAAAAATCTTCTCAAAAGTCGGGGGTCGTCTTATACGCTGGGTCTCATTCTCCTGTAACCAGGCAGACCAGCCCATAAGACTCTGACGAGCCTTAAATGGCTCTGAGGAGGGTCGTCTTATACGCCCAGTCGTCTTATACGCCGGAAAATACGGTAGCTAGTGACATCACCGTTGCCTGGGGAACACACCCAGTTGGGGGCTCCAATCATGTCCTGATGTCAGGAGCTGGAGCAAAGGATGGGAATTCACCCTGGAGCACTCGGGTCTCAAACGTGAGCTTGGTAACTTCCAACCCAGCATCCTAACTCACGCGAGCCATTGTGCTCCTCTACCATGTCACATGGGGGATGCCATGGTTCAGTGGCTAAGACGCTGAGCTTGTTGATCGAAAGGGTGAATCCCTAGAGCTTTTAATTCCAATGTTAGCCTGTCCATTTCAGCACAATCTAACAACTTTTTGATCACCATTCTCTTGGAGGGCGTGCTGTCCTGTTTCCAGTTTTGTACATAGACAATTCTGGCCACTGTTGTTACATGCAATATGATATATTGAATTTTCTTACTGTAAGATAAAGGTAAAGGTGTTCCTTGCACATATGTGCTAGTCGTTCCCAACTCTAGGGGGCAGTACTCATCTCTGTTTCAGAGCCAAAGACGTCTCCGTGGTCATGTGGCCAGCATGACTAAACACCAAAGGCGCCCGGAACGCTGTTCCCTTCCCACCAAAGGTGGGCCCTATTTTTCTACTTGCATTTTTTATGTGCTTTCGAACTGCTAGGTTGGCAGAAGCTGGGACAAGTCACAGAAGCTCCCCCCATTACACAACCCTAGGGATTTGAACCACTGAATTGCTGACCTTTCAATCGACAAGCTCAGCATCTTAGCCACTGAACGACTACATCCCTTCTTTCTTACTTTAGTTTCCTCTTATTATCCCTAGTCGAAATAATTCTGGTTTTAACTCAATTCATTGACTCGTAATTTCTTCTAACCATTTTCTTTATTCTGATCCAATACTTCCTGGTTTCTGGACACGACCACCACATATGGAAAAATGTACCTTTAGTGTGTTTACATTTCAAGATCCCTGACAGCACACTCACACACAGATAACAAAATGGTACTTGTTAAGAGAATTAGAGCTTTTTCAGAGTTATTTTCCAAAATGTTACTTACATCGTTCAGGTCTTCTTTTGCATTGTAGTAGACAATATCGTTCGTCTGTAGAGGAAGGAAGGAGAAGGGGAAAAAAAAAAGAAGTAGAGTGAATCTTTAAATATTAACAGTCCAAAGAAGTAGTAAAAAACTGCTCCTGAAACTTTGCAATGAATTGCAACTTTTTCATTTCTCAGCAAAGGTTCCCATTAAACGGCATATGAATATGCATGTCAAGCAATTTTCTTTTTGCTTACCTGGCCTCGCCACTTATTATTAACTTTTCAACATCGGCTATTAAATTATGCTGTGCTGTAGTTTAAGGGGAAAGTGAACATACGACAACAATTTAACAAGAGCAGCAAGAATAGGTGAGTGCTGCAAGATTAGGGAACAGGCAGCAGTGAAAATCCCTGGTTCGGATTGATGTCAAATATATTGATAAGCAATCAATAAGCCACCCATTCAGAATCAGTTGAATGCTCCTTTAAAGTACAATTCTGACATCTCAGATAAAGCTCGAAAGGGCTTAGAAAATTGATTGACATAATCAATATATTTACTTGGGAACAACTTCTATTAGCAATAAAGGAGAATATTTGTAGTTCGGGATTGAAATACGGAGAACCAGTGGTGGGATTCAAGTAATTTAACAACCGGTTCTCTGCTCTAATGATTTCTTCCAACAACCAGTTTGCCAAAATGCTCAGAAAGTTAACAACCGGTTCTCCCAAAATGGTGCGAATTGGCTGAATCCCACCACTGTGGAAAACTGTGCTCTCCGAGATTGTTGTAGACATTTCATTACCCAAACAAGGGAACATCATCAGTACTAAAAGGGAGGAGGAGGAGGGGGTCTCTTCTTAAAAGCCTCCAGTGATGGAGCATGTTAGGATATAGTTTGAGCCTAACAGGTTGTCCAGGCAATATATGTGTTCTGTGACTTTCAGTTTTACTACTGCATCATTGTAATTCTGAGTCATGCTGTAGTTAGTTATAAACGTATTTAAGACAGGAACTAGGATGTATTCAGTTGATGATATGCTACCATTGTGCTATTATCATTGGATGGATCTGCTACCATTGTGGTTTGTGAACCAGAGTGAGCTTGTTATTCTAACCAACTACCTTTTGTGTGGTAAGACGCTTTTTGTATCACTGGACTGATTTAACTGGCAAAGACTTGGACTGTTTAAAAGACTATGACACTGTTTTTTCACTATAATTTAAACTTTTGATAAACCAGTTTGCACGTATCTCTTATTCATTGCTCTCAGCAATGTTTCTCTGTGTATTATACTCTGCTGGTTGCTAACACAACAACAATATTCTTAACAGAGCACCCACAATTTCTGGAGACAAGTTGTTCTTTAGTTGTTAATTGTCCTCACTATTAGGAAGTTTCCCTTTCATTCCAGGTTGTTTCTCTCGTTGATCAGTTTCCATCCATTATTTCTTGTCCTGCCTTTGGGTGCTTTGGAGAATAGGCTGATCCCCCCCCCCTCTTCTTTTTGGCAGCTCCTCAAATACCGGAATAGTGCTATCATGTCACCCCTGGCCCTCCTTTCTTCTTTGTGGCTGATGCTTTGAAAACAACCCCCAAATTCTTCCAAATAGTAAAGTCGTCAAATGGAAAAGAATCAAAAGAGCATGGAAGAAGATTAAAACCAAATAAAACCCAGAGCTACAGCTACAGCACCTGAGCATTTCCTTCGAAGTTTAAATGACAGCAAGGACGAAAGCAACAGCTGGAAACACAACTGCCAAGAAGCTCGTTCAATTTTTTTGAGCGTTTGAGCCTGGAGTTCAGCTCCCACCAATAATCTCACCGTAATTGAGGCCGCAAAGGCCATAATCAATAAATGTCACTGACATCACCCACTCCACAAGGAGAGAGACACTGTTTGACAGGCGCTTACAAAATCACCGTCGAGATATGCAGAGAACACAGTCCACCATTGAGGGATGCTAAAGACCTTCTCATCAGTGAACCAAGAGTAATATCAACAGAGATGGACCAATTCAGCCGAATCGGTAGCAGAAATCAGTTCTATGCCAAAATCTCCATTCCCACCTCACTCTGGAACCAGCCAGAGGTGGTATTTGCTGGTTCTCCAAAGAACTCAAAATTTCCACTGCCGGTTCTCCAGAACCTGTAACAACCTGCTGGATTTCACCTCTGGATCATACTCCATATTTCTTCCTCTTCCTATTGATATAATTGGTACAATATTGATATAATTGGAGCAATTCAGGGTCCCTCTGGACTGGGGAGACTCTTCAATGACACTTCCCCCCTTGTCATTTTACACAGGAGACTAAAAAAAAAATTGTGTGTGTGTGTGTGTGTGTGTGTGTGTGTGTGTGTGTGTGTGTGTGTGATAGTTGTCCTCCAGAATGACAAATGGAGGCCAGATGGTTTTGAGTCAGGACAGGTGGGTCACAGCTCAAATCCCTTAATCTGCCAGAGAATTTGGATCTTGGCCAAATCCTACGCACACATATCAACAAACTTCATTAAAAATAAGTAATATAATTGAACTCAAACTAAGCATGAATAATGAATTTGATTCGGGAACGAATAGTCTAGCTATCTATTTCTGATTGCTTTAACGAGACTGTGACGGGCTCACTAATTTTTTTATTTTTTTGTTAAGGCTGTACACTCATAAAAAAAACTAATTACAGCTTAAAATCTATGTAAAGCATCGGGAGCTAGGAGGGAAGTAATCCATGAACTAGATGCAAACAAATTACTGGTATAATTTCCTATATTAAACTGATAGTTAATGACTGTACAGAAGTATCAAATAACATTCATTTGCCATGCTTCAAATCTCATTTGCAAACAATGCTGGCAGGAGGGATAATGCATGCTTCCATCATTCAAAATAAAATGTACAATGCCTTTCTAAGGCCGTAAGCGACTTCATGCCCTGTTTCCGTTCAATGCCCCAGATTTCTTTTGTTTCTCACCACTTTCACTTTACTGCCAATTAGAGATTGGTAAACCTGAGCTTACTGTTTGCCAATACAAGGGAGGACAATCCTAGCTGCTACTAGAAGCTCAACCTAATTAGCAGTACATTGATCTTTTTTGGCAACCTGGTGGGTCAAACTCCAAAAAGCAATTTTCAGCTTGGCAGGTGGCTTGCCGAAGAAACCATAGCAATAAAGGTTTTTTTATTATTATTATTTCTTTTTTAACCTTGCTACATTGGGTACATATTCACCTGAAACCAAGTGGGTAATTTCATCAGCAGGGCCCTGCAAAAATAGGCATGACCACCAGATGGCAACAAAGAGATACAACCCCACCTCTCCTTGCCACCTAGTGGCCATTTGGGGTATTACATTCCCACTGAGTATCTTAAAAATTCTGATTTATTTATTTATTTATTTATTTATTGGATTTATATACCGCCC
The DNA here is from genome assembly GCA_038048745.1 of Coluber constrictor foxii. NCBI lineage: Eukaryota > Metazoa > Chordata > Lepidosauria > Squamata > Colubridae > Coluber > Coluber constrictor. The sequence goes on along the minus strand of CM075964.1, from coordinate 797,706 downwards.
TTCTCCTTGCGGACTCAGGGCGGTGAACAGCCAGATAAAAATACAGTATACAAAAGTTAAAAATCTTAAAACCCATATAAACTTTGGCTGACAATTAAAAACAGTTTAAATGTTAAAATACAACAACCCTAAAACACTAAAAATATTAAAATTTCAACGGGGATCAGGCTAGACCGGCAAGCTGGAAAAGATACGTTTTCAGGGCCCGACGAAACGTCCGGAGGTCGGGGATCGTTCTCAGTTCTGGAGGGAGATCATTCCAGAGGGTCGGGGCTGCCACAGAGAAGGCTCTCCCCCTGGGGGTTGCCAGCCGACATTGTCTGGCTGACGGCACCCTGAGAAGGCCCTCTCTGTGGAAGCGAACCGGCCGGTGGGAGGCAATTGGCGGCAGAAGGCGGTCCCGTAAGTACCCTGGTCCTAAGCCATGGAGCGCTTTAAAGGTGATCACCAACACCTTGAAACGCACCCGGAAGTCCACCGGCAACCAATGCAGCTCGCGCAGGAGAGGAGTCACATGGGAGCGCCCCGTCGCTCCCATAATCCCCCGCGCGGCCGCATTTTGCACCAGTTGGAGCCTCCGGGTGCACCCCAAGGGGAGCCCCATGTAGAGAGCATTACAGTAATCCAGGCGATTATGCTGATCTATGGACACAGTGGCTAAAACACTGAGCTTGTCAATCGATAGATCGGCAGTTCAGCGGTTCGAATCCCTAGTGCCACGTAAAGGGGCAAGCTTCCGTGACTTGCCCCAGCTTCTGCCAACCTAGCAGTTCGAAAGCCCATAAAAAAGGCAAGTAGAAAAATAGGGACAACCTTTGATGGGAAGGTAACAGCGTTCCATGTGCCTTTGGCATTGATTCCTACCGGCCACATGACCATGGAGATATCTTCGGACAGCGCTGGCTCTTTGGCTTTGAAATGGCGATGAGCACCGCCCCCTAGAGTCAGGAACGACTAGCACATATGTGCGAGAGGAACCTTTACCTTTATCTATGATTGTAATAAAGATTTGATTCTTGAAATATTCTGATCGCCCAATCCTGGGATTTTTTTTCAATCTTTGGACTAGGGGAAATGAAAGGATCAGAGGTGAAGACTTATGCCTGAAGGCCTTATAATGTTAAGAGGTGGCCAGGTACCTCTATTTTTATTTTTGATTAATGTTTTTACATGGAACAGGAGAAAGGTATAATAACACCCTTCCAGATTGCCACTCACATTAGAACCGACTCTCAAACTCAGGCCAAGATTGACAAGATAAGAAGAAAACACAGTAATTTCCCCCCAAAACACAAAAGCTCAGATATCCAATAAAACAATTTGCCATTGTTAAAAGGAAAATGAAGATGACAAGAACCCTGTCAAACTCTAAGCATCTCCTTTCTCTTTGGCACCAATTTAAGCTGCCAATTCAGAATTTCTGCACGTCGTTTGAAAAGAGAATTGACATCTCAATGATATCATCTATCAAGGCTGGGCTTTGTGAAGTTATTTATTTATCTGAACGCAATCCATAGGTACCAAAAAGGTCAGCTGACAATCTATTCCTGTGATTAGATTCGTGATACAGAAAAAAAGAAATCTACTATTAGAGGAGAATTATCAAGATGAGCTACGTTAATGGCCGTGCTCCCTTTTAGTTTATTAGTTTAGTTTAGTTTATTGGATTTATATACCGCCCTACTCCCGAAGGACTCAGGGTGGTGAACAGCCACAAACTAAAACACATAAAATACAAAATTTAAAAGCCGAATAAAATTGAATTAAACAATTTGGCCCAAGACAGATTTAAAACACCCAATAATTTAAAATAGATCAAAAAATACATTTTAAAAGATAAAAAGGGGAGAGATTTAGGCCAGGCCAGCCTGATGGAATAAACAAGTCTTCAGAGCACGACAGAAAGTGCGCAGATCCGGGATCCTCCGTATCTCCGGGGGGAGCTCATTCCAGATAGTGGGTGCACCCACAGAGAAGGCTCTCCCCCTGAGGGCCACCAGTCGACATTGTTTGGCCGACGGCACCCGGAAGAGCCCCTCTCTATGAGAGCCTACCGGCCGGTGGAAGGCTATTGGTGGTAGTAGGCGGTCCCGTAGGTAACCAGGTCCTAAGCCATGGAATGCTCTAAAGGTGGTAACCAAAACCTTGAAGTACAGGGGTTCTGGGACTACTCATATGTTTTAATGCCTCAGGAAGCCTAGGTCACAACAGAAGAGAAACAGGCAAGGCCGCGTGGGCCAGGCGACATGGCTCGTGTGCCATTTTGGGCACGTGTGCCATAGGTTTGCCATTATGGACCTAGAGATTCTAGGCTGATTCCTCGTTTTGCACACTCCTCCTACCATCTCTGAAAGAGTAGACGAAGAGCTGATGTAGAGCAGGGATGCTATTCACTTACTTCCCTATCAGTTCATAAATGTGAGCATGTGTGTATCCTCGCAAGTGCCTGGCCTTCTGCATATGCACCTGCCCTCAAAAAGGTGCCTAAATAGGATGGCATAGAGCCGGGGTTGGTTGATGGGCCCACCAGCGATTTCCGCTACCAGTTGAGGAGAACCGGTCTGAACCAATTGAATACCACCTCTGATGTAGAGACACAGTTCAGATAAGGATCGAGCGGAGGCCAAGAAAGTAACTTGAGAAAACATCTGCAAAATCCCCATTCCCTCCTCACTCCAGGGGAAAAGATACTACAAAATTTCCATTCCCTCCCCACTCCTGGGGGAAGGATATTGCAAAATCCCTATTCCCTCCCCATTCCTGGGGGAAGGATATTGCCAACTCTCCATTCCCTCCTCACTTCTGGGGGAAGGACATTGCCAAATCCCCATTCCCTCCTCACTCCTGAGGGAAAGATACTGCAAAATTTCCATTCCCTCCCCACTCCGGGGGAAGGATATTGGCAAATCCCCATTCTCTCCCCACTCTGGGGGAAGAATATTACAAAATCCCCATTCCCTCCCCATTCCTGGGGGAAGGATATTGGCAAATCCCCATTCTCTCCTCACTCCTGGGGGAAAAATATTGCAAAATTTCCATTCCCTCCCCACTCCTGGGGGATAGGATACTGCAAAATCCCCATTCCTACCCTACTCTGGGGTCAGGCAGAGGTGATATTTGCCGGTTCTCCAAACTACTCAAATTTTCCGCTACCGGTTCTCCAGAACCTGTCAGAACCTACTGGATTTCACCTCTGATATACATACTATACATTTCTGTGGTCAATCCGTTGCCTACAGAAAGAGGAAGTAAGCATTTCCAGAATTTTTTTTTTAAAAAAAACAATTCAAAAGAGGCCCAAAATGTTCTAATCTATACAGTTCAAATTTCCAACCTACCACTGTGATCTTCTCAAATAACAAAGCAGAACAGCAAACAGCTGTAAAATTGGAACTTCTGTGTTGAGTAAATATTGCTCTTATTACTATTCTTTAATATTTAGAACCATCTCCTGCCAAAGCCTCACTCTAAGTGAAATGAGAACAGACACTGATTTCTCATTAGAGTTTGCTAAAGCCTCTCCTTCTTTTTAGAAATGGCTCTTCAGGAACTAGCCCCATCTAGTAAGACCATATAATATATTATACAATAATAAAAGAGTACTAATACAATTTTCGGAGAAGCCATGTACATTAACAGGATGAGACGAGAGAATCTACAAATATTAGAATTTTAAATACGGATGTTTTTAACAAATGGAAGCTCATAAAATGTCCCATACTTTCTATGGAATTACTGCTTCGTAGGGTTCCTTCAAAAGCATGTCCACTCACTCTTAATCCAAGGATTAACTGGATTAATAATAAGCATAATCCCATGAATATTTCTCTCCACATTTTATGGCAAATTCAAGTTGTACAGAGGGTTGTAATAATCTCATTTATTATGAGGGAGGGAGGGAGGAAGGAAAGAAGAGGGAGGGAGGGAGGGAGGGATGGAGGGAGGGAGGAAGGAAGGAAAAAAGAGATGGAGGGAGGAAAAAGGAGGGAGGGAGGGAGGGAGGGAGGAAGGGAGGGAGGAAGGAAGGAAGGAAGAGAGAGGGAGGAAGAGAGGAAGATGGAGGGAGGGAGGGAGGAAGAAAAAAAGATGGAGGGACGAAGGGAGGGAGGAAGGAAGGAAAAAAGAGATGGAGAGAGGGAAGAAGGAAGGAAGGTAAAAAGAGGGAGGGAGAGAGGAAGGAAGAAGGAGGAGGGAGGGAGGGAGGGAGGGAGGGAGGGAGGGAGGAAGGAAGGAAGGAAGGAAGGAAGGAAGGAAGGAAGGAAGGAAGGAAGGAAGGAAGGAAGGAAGGAAGGAAGGGACTTTCTGCAGTAGGGAAGACAAAGCTAATGAGCTCCATACCCATCAGCCACATGAAAATCTTATTGTTGGCAGGGGAGAAGGTCAGTTCTTATTCCATTCTACAGACTCCCATTAGCTGAAGCAAAAGAACCGGAATCTTCCCCTGAGGTGCTGATAATTAGAATTTATTTAGACCTCTGATACACCTGCTATTTTAGCTTTTCAGGTTTTATCTGCAGGGCCATTTTAGGGGTTTTTTTATTTTTATTTCCCCCAATCTTAGTTTTAGTCTTCCCTGCTTTTAATTGATTGCCGCCTTCAATTGATTGTTAACGTGGTTTCTTTTTATTGTTGCTTTCTATTTGATTTATGGAGCGTTCGCTTGTCTCTTTATTAAACGTCTCCACAAGAACTGTTAACTATAGCACAAATTAATAAGAAATAAAATTCGGAAAGGTAGCTGCAATGAAAGATGGACAAGTCATTTCGTTTTGGGTTTTTTTAATAGCTCCATTCAACTGGAAATTCTTCAGCCAAAAAGTAATCTCTCTCTCTCTCTCTCTCTCTCTCTCTCTCTCTCTCATCTATCTATCTATCTATCTATCTATCTATCTATCTATCTATCTATCTATCTATCTATCTATCTATCATCTAATCTATCTATCTATCTATCTATCTATCTATCTATCTATCTATCTATCGTCTATCTATCTATCTATCATCTATCTCATCTATCTATCTATCTATCTATCTATCTATCTATCTATCTATCTATCTATCTATCTATCTATCGTCTATCTATCTATCTATCTATCATCTATCTCATCTATCTATCTATCTATCTATCTATCTATCTATCTATCATCTATCTCATCTATCTATCTATCTATCTATCTATCTATCTATCTATCTATCTATCTATCTATCTATCTATCTATCTATCTATCTATCTATCTATGTTCTTCTTTTTAAGCCAGGTTTTTCCTACATAACTGAGATCTTTTGGAACCACTACTGATTGAAATCACAATTCACTATATTCTGGGCTTTTCTCTTCATTATGGCTGCAAACAGATTTTAGTGAGATCTCCCACAATGCAACACTAGAATCTGTTTGCAACCATAATGAAGAGAAAAGCCCAGAATGTAGTGAATTGTGATTTCACTCAGTAGTGGTTCCAAAAGATCTCAGTTATGTAGGAAAAACCTGGCTTAAAAAGAAGAACACACATTAATCTATCTATCTATCTATCTATCTATCTATCTATCTATCTATCTATCTATCTATCTATCTATCTATCTATCTATCTATCTATCTATCATCTATCTCATCTATCTATCTATCTATCTATCATCTATCTATCTATCTATCTATCTCATCTATCTATCTATCATCTATCTCATCTATCTATCTATCTATCTATCTATCATCTATCTCATCTATCTATCTATCTATCATCTATCTATCTATCTATCTATCTATCTATCTATCTATCTATCATCTATCTCATCTATCTATCTATCTATCTATCTATCTATCTATCTATCATCTATCTATCTATCATCTATCTCATCTATCTATCTATCTATCTATCTATCTATCTATCTATCTATCTATCTATCTATCTTCTATCTCATCTCTCTCTCTCTCTCTCTCTATCTCTATCTATCTATCTATCTATCTATCTATCTATCATCTATCTCATCTGTCTGTCTGTCTGTCTGTCTATCTATCTATCTATCTATCTATCTATCTATCTATCTATCTATCTATCTATCTATCTATCTATCTATCTATCTATCTATCTATCATCTGTCTCATCTATCTATCTATCTATCTATCTATCTATCTATCTATCTATCTATCTATCTATCTATCATCTATCTCATCTATCTATCTATCATCTATCTCATCTATCTATCTATCTATCTATCTATCTATCTATCTATCTATCTATCTATCTATCTATCTATCTATCTATCTATCATCTATCTCATCTCCCCCTCTCTCTCTCTCACACACACACAGAATTGCAAATCCAAGGATGTATCCGATATTGCGAACAAAGAGAGACAAATCCTATAAATTCAGGAGATCTACCTACAGTCCTCGACTTACGACCACAATTGAGCCTGGAATTTCTCATTTTACCACATTTCTTGCCACAGCGTTTAAGTGAATCACCGCAGTTCATAAGTTAGGGATTCACTGCACGTCAGAAAGCCTACACTCAAAACACGTTCAAAGCTTCACAAATGCTGCATAGGTTGTGGTTGTGTATCCCTCTAAGACCCCCTAAGACCACTGAGGAGAAATCCCAACTTGGGGAAATGCAATAATCTGCGATAAAGAATGCACATCTCTCAAACACAATTTTACTTTCGTTTTAATAGCGCTTGATATAATAAAGTTGTAATAGCTTTTTAATGTTTCCATATATAATTTAAGGCTGGAGCGAACCGGATAATTGCTAAAGAGGGTGACTTAAGAATGCGGAGCAATGAGAAGATCTTGTTAAATGTACATTCAAATTAAAAAGGTGGCAGCTTTTATTACGAACCGGCTCGTAATTCCCTTTCCTTTCCCGGATTTTAACAGAAAGTCAATTGAAATGGACTTTATTTGCATATATTATGAGTTGTATGTTACAGAAGCTCCCGAGAATTGTAAAAATTATTGGGAAGGGAAAACGTGAGATACAAAATTGTGGCATTAAAGAAGCAAAAACACCAAACAAAACCCATGGCACCCTAATTTAATTGCTGGTTTTATACCCTAGGGGTTACTTTAGTGTAAAACAAAAAAACCTAGGTGGAATTTTTTTAAAAAATTCATATACATATACATATACATACATATACATATACATATACATATATGTTTTCTGAGGTTTTTGCGGGTGTTTGTATGTAGGTCTTTGGTTATTCGGGTCTTCTCCCCAGTAAAATTGGAAGTGTCTTGGCGACGTTTCGACGAAATCTCATTCGTCATCTTCAGGCTGGTGTCTTCGGCTTCGTGCTTCCAGGAAATACATATATTTCTTTAGCCAGGTTTTTCCTACATAAACCAAGTTTTTTCTGCAGCCCTAGTTCAGTGAAATCACAATCCACTAGTTTCTAGGCTTTTTTTCTTCTGGCAGCCAGCAGGCCCTATGCTGCCCATTGGGAGGCTAATATAGATCTATTTTTGGCTTGTTAGCCTTCATCAGTTAGCCACATCCATATCTCATGTATCCTCCCTGTAAAGGTACAGTATTTGTTTTCTTATATATATATATATATATATATATATATATATATATATATATATATATATATATATATATATATATATATATATATATATATATATATATATATATATATATATATATATATATATATATATATATATATATATATATATTCTTTTCTTTTCATAGGTTTTTATGTGTATTTTTCTCAAAAAGGCTAGCCATCACTGATATAGGCCCTATATCATAGGGTCTCCTGCTCGAGCAGGGGCTGGACTAGAAGTCCTCCAAGGTCCCTTCCATCTCTATTCTGATTGATTGATTCCATCTCTTTGGAAATTGGAGGATATTTTCCAAAGTACCAGAAGGCAAGACAAGAAGCAATGGGTGGAAACTAATCAAGGAGAGAAGCAACCTAGAACTAAGGAGAAATGTCCTGAAAGTGAGGAGAATTAACCAGTGGAACCTCTTGCCTCCAGAAGTTGTGGGTGCTCCATCACTGGAGATTTTCAAGAAGAGACTGGACAGCCACTTGTCTGAAATGGTATAGGGCAGCAATGGCTAACCTTTTTGTCGCCACCTGCCAAAAGTGGGGGAAGCATGGAGGGTTGCGCGCCAGTGTGCCCACACCCATAATTCAATGCCCCCTGCACCCCATCCCCTGCGCAAGCGAGCACGAGCCCTCTACACTTCTCCCGCTTTCGGCATGCGATGGCAAAAAGATTACTGGTGGGCCCAGGAGGCCCATTTTGTCACTGCGTTTTTGTATTTACCAGCAGAGCTTTTATTTCTGAACTTTCAGACTTACCGTAGCTTGCCAAGTTCTTATCTCTGATCTACTGCACATGTCTACATTCCTTTCTCTTCTTCTCAAAAACTTTTCTTTGTTCTCTAGCCAGAAAGGTCAGGCTGGGGATCTTTGCCAAAATGTAACTAATTTAGATTAGTGAGATGTTTTATTTTCTTTACAATAAATATGAGTTTAATTAGAAAATGTATTTCGGTTTCTTTTTCGAAGTATACACAAGGAGAACGCCACGATTTCACCTCTAATTGAGGGCAATTACCCCAAGCAAGATAATGGGGCTGATTGCCACTCTGACACATTTTTTGCCCTCCTCAGGCTTCAGAGGCTTTCTTGGAGCCTGGGGAGGGTGAAAATGGCCTCCCCCCCCCCCACCGAGGCCCTCCGGAGGCTGGAAACGGCCCATTTCCCGACTTCCAGTAAGCCCAAAAGACCTGAAAATCAGCTTGCCAGCACACGCATGCATGCTGGAGCTGAGCTAGGGCAACACTCATGTGCCCACAGATATGGCTCCGTGTGCCACCTGTGGCACGTGTGCCATAGGTTCGTCATCATGGGTATAGGGTGAGCAGAGGGTTGGACTAGAAGACCTCCAAGGTCCCTTCCAGCTGTATTCTATTCTAAATTGGCTTCTGTGAAAATAGAACGTTAAAAGCTTTGCAGGATGGAAACAGCCTGTACAGTGAGAAAATGAAAGGCAGTGTAGGAAGAAATATCCTTCTGGGTTCTGCTCCAAGTGGGGAAAAACACACTGGAAACATGGAGAGTGCTTGGAAAGATGATTTAACGGTGGACAGGATCCTGAACAGAAAAAGGGGCAGATACAGCGAGTCTCCGGGTTTTATGCTCTCTCTGGCTTTGAACTTCCTGGGGCCCCGAAGGAGTATCCTGATTGGTTGTCAGACTCCCAGGGGGTGGGGGTCTTAGCTAGCCTTGCTGGCTGATGTAATCTTCCCAGGTGCCATGTGGTGAGTTTCTGTCCTAGATGGGTCCCATTGTGTTGCAGATGAAGGTCCATTGACAAAGATTGAGTTTCTGCCTCTGGCCCCTTAACCAAAGGGTGGGGGCAGGAAGGTGGGAGCTGCTTTGTCTTTAAAACATGCTTCTCCATTTCTCATCCAGGGAAACATAATATTCTGCCTTTTTAATATTTCCCAAAATATTTCATTCTTCTAGGAAAGGGGTGGGTGCTAACTTCCTACAGCAGTTTCGAAGAAAATATGGGTTTTAATCATGGAGCATTCGCAGACTTCAGGAAACTGCAAGCAACGGGGCGGTTTAAGCAGTGTAATTCTACCTATCCCTTGCCAGCAAAATGGCTCATCATTGCAAGTGGCCACATTTGTCTTTAAGAATATGCTCACTTTTTCAGAGCTTGCAAGCTAAAAGCAGGAGGATAATGTACATCAAATGGCGCGGGATGAATAAACCAGGTTAACCATTTCCCAGTTTCGTGACGTCCCTCTAACGTCAGAGGGGCCTGCCGCTTGGATTGAAACGTCTCCAAATTAGGGGGAAAAGGGATAAAAAAAAAATATTCTTGGCACCAGAAAATTGGAGTAATTTGACTTTTTTTGCTCTCATGTTATTTTTTGTTTGTTTGTTTGTTTCTTTTCCAGTGGTATGATACCCAATTAGTAGGAGTGTGGGAAAAATGTTCAATTCCCTGGTTGAAGTGGGAAAAGGAGCAAAGCTAATTGGACCCTTCATGGTTTTGTAAGGAGAAGAGGAAGAAAGAGAGAATGGGAAGAAATCCAGAAAGGTTTCATTTTTCCTCGCAAGGAAGGCCTCAATATTATGAAAGAGAAATGCCCCAAATTTTGTTGAAACGTTGCCAGTGGAATTTTGCCATCATTTCTTATGACATCCTTAAATGAGACTGTAATATTATTGTTGTTGTTGTTGTTGTTGTTGTTATTTAATCTGTAGTGAGATTCACAGTCTTTGAGGCTGGTTAATAGCTCAGCAGCTCGAGTCCTAACCAAGGACCCAGGAACTGTTAAGGTATTGTTGGAGGATGTAAGCTGTTCCGAGTAAGGTGGTTTTTTGTAGAGTCAAAATGTTCAAGTCCAGTAAATTTAGAATTTCTAAATAGTGGGGTAGCCCTTTCGGTATTGCTCCAAGGGCTCCAATTACAATCGGAACAACACATGATTTCTTTTTCCATAGTCGCTCAACTTCGATTTGCAAGTCCCGGTACTTTGTGATTTTTTTCTTTTTCTTTTTTCTTTTTCTTTTTTTTTATTATTATTGTTATTGTTATTATTACTACTACTACTACATTTCTCTGGAGAAAAGATGATACATCTCATTTATCTGGAATAAGCACCATTTCACTCTTCAACCCAGTGGTGGCTAAGGTAACTGAGCTTGTCGAACAGAAAGGTAGGCAGTTCAGCAGTTCGAATCTCTAGGTCCGACAGGCAGTTCGGCAGTTCGAATCTCACAGGTCCCTGGTGTGAGCAGGGGGTTGGACTAAATGACCTCCAAGGTCCCTTCCAACTCTGTGACGGTTAACCTCTCCTCTCAAAAATTGCTCGTGAGACTTTTGATCCGAAGAATGGCACTTCATCCTACCAATAATGGCTGATGGCATTTGGACATTCTGTATGGGTAGTTCTCCACTTGCAATCATTCCTTTAGTGACGATTCCAAGTTACAACAGCACTAAAAAAAATGGCACTAAAAAAAAGGCACTTAAAAAACCCACCACATCTTATGCAGATGTTTCATTAACGAACTTGGTAACATATTCGCTGTATTGATGATGTTATACAGCAGTGATGGTGAACTAGTGGTGAGTTTCAAAATTTTTTACTACTGGTTTACTACTGGTTCTGGTTGTGGCTTGGTGGGCGTGGCAGGGGAAAGATACCATAAAATCTCCATTCCCACTGCACTCCAGGGGAAGGTTACTGTAAAATCTCCATTCCTTCTTCAATCTAGGGGAAGGTTACTGCAAAATCCCCATTTCCTCCTGATCAGCTGGGACTCGGGAGGCAGAGAATAGATGGCGGCGGGGCCAGTCAGAATTTTTACTACCGGTTTTCCAAACTGCTCAACATTTCCACTACCGGTTCACCAGAACTGGTCAGAACCTGCCATCTCTGTGGCAAACCTATGGCATGCGTGAGCCGTTGCCCCAGCTCGGCTCTGCCGTGCATACATGCATGACTCCCATCAGCCCAGCTGGTCTTTGGGTCTCTGCCGTGCATGTGCTGGGGGTGGGACACATGTGGGGGGACTGTGCGTGCATGCACGGGGGTGGGGGGCATGCACGGGGCTGCACGCGCATTGCATTTTGGGGTTTCGGGCGCGCACGGGCATGCTTTGGGCACTCGGTCAGGAAAAGGTTAGCCATTGTAAGGCATTGTAAACTGCCCTGAGTCTCCGGAGAAGGGCGGCATATAAATCAAATTTTAAAAAAAAATCACTGTTATACAGTATGGTAATGAAATGTCTGTAAGAAAATCACCAAAGACCCTCATAAAGAAAGTTCATCCAACTATGATTTGGGGCGTATGGGGATCTTCAGCAAGAGATCCTCAGGAATAAGGAAATTTCTCTTGGTGAGACAGTGTTGGTGGTTTTTCACAATTACTATTTCTACGAGTGAAAGGAAAGGACAATAATATTGGAAGATGTTTCTAAGGGTTTTCGGAGTTCCCCAAGTATCATCATCTTCTTTTAACGATCCCATAATTCCTGGCAGGGTGGAGTCTGGGCAACTGAATGGAGCTGAGTGTTTACTGGCCAGATGCCCTTCCTGTTGCCAATGCAGAGGGGTTTTTTTTTTCCCCCAGCAGAAATATTCTCACTGTGCCCAGAGAGAGAACTATCTGCCTCTCTCTAGGATCGAACTAGGATCAGTGTTCTTAAAAAGAAATGATGGTTTTTAAAACAATGAAGTCCCCTCACAAGGAAACTTCAATTCTAAAATAAAATACAAATAGCGCTCAACTTATGACCACAATTGGAGCCCAAAATTTCCGTTGTTAAGTGAGACATTGCTTCAGTGAGGCCCCATTGTACAACTTTCTTGCCAGTGTTGTTGTTGTTAAGTGAACATTTGAGAAGTTAGTAATCTGGTTGTTAAGTGAATCTGGCTTCTTCCCCCTTGACTTTGCTTGTCAAAAGCTGATCACATGACTTGGGGACCCAGCAACGGTCATAAGTATGAGTTTGTTGCGAAGGATCTGAACTTTGTTCACATGACCAAGGGAATGCCACTACATGTCATAAGTGTGAAAAATGGTCCTGGGTCTCTTTGGTCACTAAATGAACTGTTGTAAGTCAGGGACGACCGGTACTTCTTATAAGTAAGGATTTCTAGATCTGAATTGCAAAACTCCGTATCGTCTCTAGAGGGCAGCAAGGAGATTCAGTGGTTGAAGTTTTATAGCCCAGATCTGCAAGATGGATAAATATCTACCGTTCCTACCCTTCGTATTGGATGAGGTAGTTTTCCCTAGGAAAAAAAATGCAACAGACCGGCTTCATCAAATTGCTTCTGCATATTGATCTTGAAAATAATTAGAAGAGGGACAGCGTCTAAAGAGGCGCTATTTCATTATCATTATTATTTTTTGAGCCATTTAAACACTGCTGGAAATAAAACTAGCAAGCGGCATGATCCATTTCAAGACGAATGGAGCTTTTCTGTTGCAGACGATCAACATCGTCTTATTAAAAACAAAATGCGAGCGACGGCGCCAAATTAATTAGCATCTAGCAGGTACTTTAACGAACTTGTCACGTAGAAGTGGCATTGTTGAAGAGAAAGAGGCGGCTACCCGGTCCCGGTTTTCTTTAAACCCCTCCAAAGACCTCTTGACACCGGCTGTAAGGCTCTAATTATTTTTTTTTACCTAGTTTTCTTTTTGTTTCCAACCCAGATGGAGCTACAGATTTAAATAGCTATTTCAAGTTGGCGAGACCCAGTTCCTAGAGCGCTCCGTGGCTCAGAAGGGAGGACTGCGAAAGATTAAAAAGGGAAGGAATCAGGAGCGGGCTTCAAAATTTTTAGTAAGGGGTTCTCTACCCAGTTGCTGGGTGGGCGTGGCCATGGTGGGCGTGGCCTAGTCAGCCTTCTGCACCATGCCAGAAGGGGGGCATTTTTGCCCTCCCCAGGCTCTGGAGGTTTTCGTCGAGCCTCCAGGAGGGCAAAAACAGCCTCCCCAGGCTCCGGAGGCCCTTCCTGAACTTCCGATAGGTCTGTATATTGCCCTCTCTGAGCCGCCATATGCACCCTCTACTTACCTGCATCCAAAACGGGCTGCATGGGGACTCCTGGGAGGAGAGGGGCTGGTTGGATGGGGCCAGCCAGAAGTGGGATTTGGGGGTTCTCCAAATTGCACAGAATCTTAGCTAGAGATTCTCCCAAATCCCTGTGAACCCCCAGCAGCGAACCCCTGGAAGGAGTGTGTTTACCAGCTGATGGGCTTTAAACGCTTTCTGGATTTAAACCTTTAATCTATAGATTGCCTAATTAAAATGAAATGGTATAGGACTCAGGGGTATCAAACTCAAGGCCCGGGGGCCAGATCCGGCCCGTGGGGCCGTCCTGGAAACAGCAAATGATTGGCTCGCAGTGCCTCTTCTAGCAAAAATGGAGCTTGAGAGGGGCGCATGAAGATGGCAGGAGGTCAGAGCAGCTGAAAATTATGCTCGGGAGCCCATTTTCGGTTGCAGAGCGCTCGGGCCGTCACAGGCGCCCCTGACATGAGTGACGTTGAACTGGCCACGCCCACCCTACCCACGCCCACTCTGGCCCCTCAAGTCAAACACGATCCTGATGTGGCCCACAGTTCAGGGGTGAAATGCTCCTGGTTCGGACCGGATCGGGCGATCTTGTAGCGATGGTGGCAGGTTGTTCGAAGAACCGGTAGTGGTGACGGTGCGAGGCTCTGCCCACCCACCCGGGTATTGTTACTTCCTGGTTTTAACCAGGAAGTAATGTGTTTTTTACCCTCTGTGCATGCGCAGAAGGTTTTGCACATGCACAGAGGATATGCTTGTGCATGTGATGTCTACTTCCGAACGGAAGGTAAGGAAGGTAAGTAGATTTCACCCCTGCCTCAATGAAATCAAGTTTGACACCCTGGGTATAGGGTGTATGTGTGTTTCTGTGTACACATATTTGTGTGTGTACATCTATGTACACACACACAAACACATACACACACAGGTAGTTCTATAAGGCCTCCTGCAGGGGTGAAATCTGTTTACCTTCCTTACCTGTTGGAAGCGCATGTGCTGTGCATGCATGCTCACTTCCCTCACACGTGTCAAATGCTCACGGAGACCTGTACATGTGCAAAGACCTCTGTGCATGTGCAGAAGGTAAAAAACACACTCGGGTGGATGGGCGGAGCTTTGCTCCACCATCACTACCAAATCGTCAAACCACCGGCCAAGATCGCTACCGGATCGGGCGATCCGGTCCAATCCAGGAACATTTCACCCCTAGTCTCCAGTTTGAGAAGGGGGTTGGACTAGAAGACCTCCAAGATTCCTTCCCTGAATGAATGAATGTGTTGAAGTCTAGAGTAGTTTTGACAGGGAAAAGTATCCCATTTTTATGGAGAGAGAGGGGGACATATTAGATGTATTACCCTGCTGAATGAATATTTGAGGGCTCAGCTTCCTCAGTGAAGAATATGGTTAAATAGAATAGAATGGAATGGAATGGAATAGAATAGAATAGGATAGGATAGGGTAGGGTAGGGTAGGGTAGGGTAGGGTAGGGTAGGGTAGGGTAGGGTAGAACAGAACAGAACAGAACAGAACAGAACAGAACAGAACAGAACAGAACAGAACAGAACAGAATAGAATATTGGAAAAATGAATAGAATAGAATAGAATAGAATAGAATAGAATAGAATAGAATAGAATAGAATAGAATAGAATAGAATAGAATAGAATAGAATAGAATAGAATAGAATAGAATAGAATAGAATAGAATAGAATAGAATAGAATTCTTTATTGGCCACAAGTGATTGTACACACAAGGAACTGTAGGAAATCTGAAAGGGGGGGAAAAAAACCACCGCACATCGGAAAATCAGTAAAACCAAAAGATGAGCTCACCGCAAATTCATCCTGCCACTGATGTTCTTTCTGGAATTTTTCTGCTGCTTCAGCAAGACGCTATAAAGGAAAGAGAAGAAGAGAAATACCGTGTTAAAAAACCCTTCGGCCCCCTCCTGCAGGCATGACAATCATGGACATCAAGGGAAGCGACATTTTCTAATCTTTAAATGGTTTGGCGGCTAATCCCAGGATCCCCACAGGAAGCAGATGTAATATGTAAACTGATATTACCACGCATTAGTCAAAATCATTAGCCACAGTCCTTAAGAATACAAGCTATTTTAATGTCGCTCCCGAAAGGGTCCCGTGAACGTTAAAAATGTAATTTCATAGTGTATGAAGAAGTGAGAAACAAATGCATTGGATTCAGGTTTTATTTACAAACGGATTTAAGTCACACATCCGGAACACATAATTATCGTTCCATTTGTTGTGTTCTTCTCTAATATTTGCCATCTATTTCTCCATACGGGCATAACACATAAAGAAACAAAGAGAAAATAATCATAGAGCAGGAAAAATTGCTGGTAAGAATAAAATTATCATATACAGGTAGTCCTTGATTTAAGGCCACAATTGACCCCCACATTTCTGCTGCTAAACAGGACAGCAGTTAAGTGAGTTTTGTCTAATGTCGCAACTTTCTTGCCATGAATTGTTAAGCGAATCAGGTTTGTTAAGAGTTGTTAAGCAAATCACTGAGGTTGTTAAATTAGCAACTGTTAAGGATTTTCTTGGCTCATAACCGATGTTGTGGGTTATTGAGCAGAGTACCCTTTGAGTAAACGCATGAAAAGCAACTGGGAGTGGTTGTGAACAATCACAGTCAACAGACAAACACGCTGAGTTGTTGTAGTCTTTTACTTTTAGAAAAAGTAAAGCAAAATCCAAAAATAATCCAAGTCATACACAGATAAGACGAGAGTTAAAAAATCAAACCAGGGATATTTCAAGTACAAAGTCTTCTTACCAGTTGTAGTCATACACAATAAAACAGTTCTTCTTGAGTTTCAAACAGAAACAAGTTCAATATCAAAACATTCAATAAATAGTAGAAAGCAACATGTAGCTATGATCAAACAGTGATTATGCAGAGAGATCAGGTAAAGAGTTACAGCAAATAAGCAGATAAAATGGTGTAGTATCCACACAAGCCATGATCCTGACTTCCCTTAAGTACATTGGCTACAGAGCTTAGCCAATCAGGAGACAGGATGATGCAATACAGTCTTAAAGCAATATAATACCTTTCTGACTGCAAACATACATTGTCGGTTTATATATTGCCTGACCAACTAGTTAGACAAATAACCATTTCCTAACATGAGTTGTTAAACGAATCAGTGAGGTTGTTAAGTTAGCCACAGAGTTGTTAAGAGAATCAGTGAGGTTGTTAAATTAGCAACAGAGTTGTTAAGTGAATCTAGTTTCCTCATGGATCCTGCTGGGTCAGAAGGTCGCAGAAGAGGATCACGAGACCCCAGGATGCTACGACCGTCATAAATATGAGTTTGAATTTGGATCACTTGTGACCCTGGAGATGCTGCAACAGTCATAAATGTGAGAAACGGTCATAGGTCACTTTTTTTCCAGAATCATTGTAACTTACAACCGCACTGAAACGAGTGATTTACGATGGTTTCTCACACTTATGACCATTCCAACATTCCTATGGTCATGTGATCCAAAGTCAGATGCTTGGAAACTGACTTGTATTGATGACAGTTGAAATGTCCCCGGGATGCTCACGGGATCCCCTTTTGTGACTTTCTGACCAGGCAAAGTCAGTGGAGAAGCCAGATTCACTGAGCGACCGTCTGACTGACTTAACAACCACAGTGATTCGTTTAACAACAGTGGCGAGAAAGGGTTTAAAATGGGGCGGAACTCACTTAACAGATGCCTTGTTTAGCATCCGAAATTTTGAGCTCAATTGTAGTCAAGGACTATCTGTATCTGGTTGGTTTTTTCAGGACAGCCTGAATTCAAGTTCGAATCCTCCAATAAATATCACGTTCTGTCCATTTGTAGAGCTGCCAGGGGAGTAGGCCGAAAACACGAGTGGAAAAAAATAAAAAGAAACTTTTCCACCAGTTGATTAAGATGAATCCTGTTCTTTGTAAACTCTACAGGGCTGTCTTAACAGCATTATGGGCCCTGGGCAAAGCAGCGTACTGTGTAAGTGGCCGATAAAATTAAACATATATTTATTTTATTGGCACTTCCAACAAAATCAGTGTTGAAACATTAAAAACATGAGGTCTCGTTTCATCATCTATGGGGAAAAATCTGTTAATTTCTATCAATGCATGGTAGTATTAATTTAAAAAATGCAGGAAAATGTAATAAAGATGTTGCTGTGTTTATATGATACCAGGTGCATTGAAGGGATAACATACACAGATTAGTATGGGCCCCCTATGCTCGTGGGGCCTTAAGGGCAAGTACCCATCAGGCCAGGGGTGAAATCTACTTATCTTCCCAACCGGTTCGGAAGTGCACATGCATGCATGGATCCTCTGTGCATGCGCAGAAGGTAAAAAACAGGTCACTTCCTGGTTAAAACCAGGAAGTAATGATGACCCGGCGGGTGGGCGGAGCCTCATGCTGCCATCGCTACCGGTTCTCCAAACCAGTCCGAACCGGGAGCATTTCACCCTCGCATCAGGCCCAGGCGTTAAGACAGCCCTGTCTACGCTACTTTAAGACCTCTGCAGAATGAATCATTCTATCGTGAGATAGTGTGCAATTATTAACATCATACGATCAAACCCTGCGCCCCCCCCCAAAAAAAACAAACGTGAATTTTTTAAAAAGTGAGCAGCATACAAATAAAACATGTCCACGATAGCAGACAAATCAGATGGAATCAAACCATGAATAATCATTTCGCAGTAGATAGAGTAAAAAGCGGGGACCAAACGCAGAGAATATTTTCAGGGCTGTTTCACACGTTCTCTCATCCTTCGCTTGGCGTTCCAGGTCAGAAATTGTGCATCTGGTGTTGCCGTTGCCCAATTTGAATGCAAATGTATGTGATTCACACTTCCCGAATGCAGCGGTGTGCAAATAGTTTGGGACGACTGATTTTGCTGTGGAAGGATCTCAGAAAGCAGAACTAAAATTTAAAGGTAAAAAGGTTCTCCTCACACATATGTGCAAATCATTCCTGACTCTAGGGGGCGATGCTCATCTCTGTTTCAAAGCCGAAGAGCCAGCGCTGTCCGAAGCCGTCTCCGTGGTCATGTGGCCGGCATGACTCAATGCCAAAGGCGCATGGAACGGTGTTCCCTTCCCACCAAAGGGGGTCCATATTTTTCTACCTGCATTTTTTACCTACTTTCGAACTGCTAGGTTGGCAGAAGCTGGGACAAGGAACGGGAGCTCACCCCGTTACGCGGCACGAGGGATTCGAACCGCTGAACTGCCGACCTTTCGATCTACAAGCTCATCGTCTTAGCCACTGAGCTACCGCGTACCAACTAAAGTTTAGCTCGTGTCCAATTTCCCCATCATCTCTAAAAAGTATTGACCTGAGATCCTTCTATCATAGTTTCATGCCCTTCTCTGCAATCATCGTCATTATCCACAGCCACCTAAGCCATTATGGGTTATTGTTAACAGATGAATAAAAAAATTATGCTAAAATAAATATCCCTTATCATGTAACGGTTGCTTCCCATGGTTTTTCCACAGTCATTACAAGAATTCAGATGCAATAGCTTGCAAGGCTTGTGTCCCAAAAGGTTGGTCTCCTTTGAGATTGTCAATCATCCAAAGTCATGGTTGCCTTGAAGGTACTATTTTTTTTCTTCAAAAGGCAAGTGGACTTCCTTGGGGTTTTTTCCTTGAAAACATTTCGCTTCTCATCCAAGAAGCTTCTTCACTTCTGAGTTAGAACTGAAGAAGCTTCTTGGATGAGAAGCGAAACTTTTTCAAGGAAAGAAACCAAGAAAGTCTACTTGCCTTTTGGAAAAGTGCCCTTGGGTTGGTCTTCTTTAGTTCTTCAGATCCTTTTTTTCATTGGAATTCAACTGTCCTCCTCTCCTCTCCTCTCCTCTCCTCTCCTCTCCTCTCCTCTCCTCTCCTCTCCTTTCTTTCTTTCTTTCTTTCTTTCTTTCTTTCTTTCTTTCTTTCCTTCCTTCCTTCCTTCCTTCCTTCCTTCCTTCCTTCCTTCCTTCCTTCCTTCCTTCCTTCCTTCTTTCATCTGCCTTCCTTCCTGTCTTCCTTCCTTCCTGTCTGTCTCCCTTCCTTCCTGTCTTCCTTCCTTCCTTCCTTCCCTCCTTCCTTCCTTCCTGTCTGTCTCCCTCCCTTCCTTCCTGTCTTTTTTCCTTCCTTTGTCTTCCTTCCTTCCTTCCTTCCTGTCTTTTTTCCTTCCTTCGTCTTCCTTCCTTCCTGTCTCCCTTCCTTCCTGTCTTTTTTCCTTCCTTCGTCTTCCTTCCTTCCTTCCTTCCTTCCTTCCTTCCTTCCTTCCTTCCTTCCTTCCTTCCTTCCTTCCTCAGGAGATCCTATACCATTCTTCACAAATGGCTCTTCTTGTTGATGACCACCATTCAACTCAACACCACAACACAAAAGAGTCATATCGCCATTTACTATAAATTTAGATCTTATTTTACCATTTGATGCATGGTTTTTATTTTCCCGCGCACACTAAATTGTAAGTGGCGCAGAGCCTTGGGTAGATTTAGCAGCATAGGCACTCTAGTAAATGAAAACAAACAAATAAATATACTCCTTGCATATTCCAATAAGTAGTCCTTCACACAAAGGAGTCGTTAGAAAATGCAAATATATTTTCTACGTGCCGTCGCGTTTTGAAGGTGCGTGCACATATTTAATAAGGAGAATCAATGTTCCTTCAGCCATCTATAATTCAGCCAGCCAGCACTTCTTAATGTGGAAACAATTACCCTTTGGAAATGCTTGCCTCTGCCTTTAAGGAGGAACTTCCTGACAGTTAGAACAATTAATCCGTGGAAGAACCTGCCTCCAGAAATTGTGGATTCTCCAACCATAATAAAGCCAGGTCATGACACACACTTGAAAGTAAATCTGGAAGCCTGTAATTGTGGAGACTGTCTGGCAAGAACAGAGAATGTTTATCTACAGGAAATATGCATCTGTAAATCTTTTAACAAATCTGGGTAGTTAGAAAGCTGATAAAAGTAACAAGAGTTAGACAACTTTCAGGCCTCAGCTAACAATTAGGAACACAGATGGCCTGCAGCCAATTAAATGTGTATTAGATAACTCCTGGGGCATTCATTAGCCAAGGCTTAGGAATAGGGACAGCTAGAGACCCACAGAACAAATTGTAGAATTATTATTAAAACGTTTATTAGATGGTATTTCTCATTATCTCACCTTGTCCTGCCTTCTCTTTTAGTGAAAATGTATAAAGCTTACTTAATCCTTTGTTCTTGGTACTTGGCATTTTTGGCCAGGAGCGCTTTTTCCTCGGAGTACTCCAATAAAAAACAATCAGAAAACCTGCACCTCATGTCTGGCGTCCATCATTGGCTTCAGCGCCAGGCTCAGACCCGAATTGGGGACAACAGAAGAGACTGGACAACAATTTGTCTGAAATGGTATAGGCCCGTGATGGCGAACCTATGGCATTGCATGCCAGATGTGACACACAGAACCATCTCTCCGGGCACACCAGCCATTGCCCATTGCTCTTCTGGGTTCTGGCGTGCACATGTGCACATGCTGGTCTTCGTGTGCACAGGAGCACCGGAAAACGAAAAATCAGGTAACCGGCGTGCATGTGTATGCCGGAAACTGGAGGCTCAGTTTCATATGCGCTGGAAAACTGCTCTTCCGGTGCTCCTCCGCACATACACACACACACACATTTTTGGGCACTCGGTGCTGAAAATGTTCGCCAACACTACTATAGGCTTTCCTGCCTGAGCAGGGAGTTAGTCTAGAAGACTTCCAAGGTCCCTTCCAACTCTGTTCTTCTGTGAAATCAGTTCTGGCCTTCGAATGCAGAAAGGGAAATAAGTGGAGAGGAAGCGGGGTGGGCTTTGTCTGAACGAAGAGATTTTCTTTCCCCCCCTCCCACCTCTTGATAAATCGAAATATCAACTGGAAAGAACAAAACGAGAAAGACGCTTGCAAGTTATAGCATTTACTTGGAGAACCTTCTGAACTGTTCCGCTGACTTCGGAGAGGGAGATGCAAGTTGAACAGGGGAAAAAAGAAGGGGGGAAAGGAAGAATAGTCACATCAACTGTCAGCCTGGAAACTAGCTAGCCATTCAAAGCTTGGCCTCGGTGTCCCAAGAGATGGGACTAATTCTATGAAAAGGTTTCCACCCACTGTCATGTACCGAGAGATAGAAAAAAAACAAAACCAGGGAGGAGTTTTATCTGATCGCCAGCTCCCGAGAAGGTTGATTCGGCCTTTCAAACCTTCGCAATATTTTTCGGTTGTGTCTTTTATCTCTCCTTGACCAGCCCGCTGACAGCCAAAGTGAGGTTGGAGGCATCTCGCTGTCACGAAAGAAGACATGTCTTTTTGTTCTCTCAACCATTGTTTCCTTTTTAAAAGGATTGAAAGAGAACTCTTTTGAGGACCTCGTGGTAGCCTGGGTTACATTTACATGAGGTGAAGAGAGAATTCCATCCGTCAAAAAATCAGGAGGAGTTGGCGAGCACCTAAACTCAAAACTTTTTTTTTTTTTTATTAAAAGTCACCAGCTTCTGTGAGCAAAGGTTCATGTCATCGGATGAAGGGATAGGTCACAAAAGATCATTTCCTTTTATATATATGATGGAAAAAGCTTCTAGAAGCTCACAGAAGCCGGCGACTTTTAATAAAAACTTTTTCGGTTAGGCCAGTGGAGAAATGTAAAATTTGTGACTACCAGTTCTTTGGTTGTGGCTTGGTGGGGGTAGGGGTAATGTGACTGGGTGGGCATGGCTGAATAGGTTGTAAAAAAATGCTTTTAAAAGTTAAAAAAAGGCTCTGAGGATCACGCGGCACAGCTGTGATCGTCGGAGCCTTTTTAAAAAACTTTTTAAAAGCATTTTTACTACCAGGCCCGAGAAAAAGTTTTTAAAAAGCTTTTTAAAATGTTCCAATGATTGCATGTCGCTCAGCTGATCATGAGATTTTTTTAAAATTTTATTTTACATTTTTACTACCAGTTCGGCGAACTAGTAGCCTTTTTTACTACCGGTTCGGGCGAACTGGACCGAACTGGGAGCATTTCATCCCTGGGTTAGGTGCTAGCAAACTCCTGATTGAATGGGATTGATTGAGTCCCATTCCTGATGGAATGAGACTCTCTATTCACATAATATACATACATACAGACAGACAGACAGACAGACCTACAGAAATATGTATGTACGTGCATACATACATACATTAAAAAAATAAAATATTGTAAAAGGAAAACAAAAGCTAATAAAAACGAATATAAACCAATAAAAAGAAAGAAATCAAAGAAAGAACTGAAACAAGCCCAGTGACTCACTTAACAACGGTGGCAAGGAAGGTGATAACATGGGGCAAACGTCAGTTAACAGCTGTCTCACTTAGGAACAGAACGTTTGGGCTCAATCGTGGTCGTAAGTCAAGGACTACTTGTGGGATTCACATTTTGAAGAAGTTGGAAAAAGGAAATGGAAGGACAGTATGATGGAAGGCAACCGTTTTAGTAATCCTAGAGCAGTGATGGCTAACCTTTTTGTTGTCGCGCGCGCCCGCACCCATAATGCAATGCACATGTGATGCCCCCGTGCACCCCGCACCTCTGTGCATGTACACACAATCCCTCATGCTCCCCCACCTCCCGCGCATGCGCACACACAATCCCTCATGCTTCCCCGTGCCGTTTTGGGCCTAGTAGGTGTCCATGCAGCCTCCTGGGAGCAAAAATGGGGCACAGGGGGGCCGTGCCACACACCCCGCACCCAGATTTGGGCCTAGTAGGCCTCCCTGAAACCTCTTGGGACCAAAAACAGGCCACAGGGGGGGCACACCTCAATCCGCCGTGCCCCATTTTGGGCCTAGTAGGCCTCCCTGCACTTATAACCCATAATGCAATGCACGTGACCCCACCCTGTGCTCCCACCGCCCGTACATGCACGCTCATTTTCCACATGTTCCCCGCCCCCCGTGCATGCGTAGCAGAGACCCAAAATTCAGCTGGCCAGCAGGAGGTGCCCACGCATGCGCGGTGGAGCTGAGCTGGGGTGACGGATGAAGTGCCCACAGAGAGGGCTCTGCTTGCCACCTGTGGCACACGTGCCATTGGTTTGCCATCACAGTCCTAGACTTCAGATGAACAAAATTTCCCTGTCCTAGAAAGCCAATTTCAATCTTTGGTTCGGCAAGTTAAGGTCAGAATATATCTCTTGGTGTTTATGGTGCCATGCTTACTTAAATGCTTGGAGCCCACTTTCATCTTCCTGGCATCCAGTAAGTAACAGAGCCCTATTCTTTACTCCTGATTAATTCCTACTGACAAGTCTTAGTGCAAGCCTCCATTAAAATGAAGCGGAATCCTAAATCTTGGAGCATTAAAAAGTCCCGTAAAGCGATTCTATTTTTACATCCCGTAGAATGAGATCATTAGAAACCCATTATACATACATGAAGCAAACATCATAGGATACAATACCGGCCCTGGGAGTTGCCTCGCCGAATTTGGAATCCTGTTTCCCAGCGAAATTAGATTATCGCCATAAAATGCTTTATGTCGACACAGCGTGTGGCAAGCCAAATTGGATCTAAGAACTGCTCTTCAAAGAACGATTTTTTTGTGTGTGTGTGTGTTTAACTAATCAAGTTGTCTTCGCTGGAAATGCTAAAGGAAGACAGCTCACCCTGCCTAGATGTTGTCAGTTCATTTTATTTTTTTATTTTTATATTTGGCAATGTAAAAATGAAAAGCATTTCACAATATGTTTATTTGATTTTTTTTACGTTTCCTGGAAAGCCTTAAATGTATGTCTCGCACCTTCCCTTCCTTTTTTTCCTTTTCCTTCCTTCCTTCCTTTCCTTCCTTTCTTTCATCCATCCATCCATCAATCCATCCATCCCTTTTCTCCTTTCTTTCCTTCCCATCTACCTACCTTTTTGTGTTTTCCTTCCTTCCTTCCTTCCCTTTTTCCTTCCTTCCCCTCCTTCCCTCCTTCCCACCTACCTACCTACCTATCTATCTACCTTCCCATGTTTTCCTTCCTTCCTTCCTTTCTTTCTTCCATCCATCCTTTCTTCCCTTTTCCCTTCTTTCCTTTCTTCACTCCCCTTCTTCCTTCCTTCCTTCCCACCTACCTACCTTCCCACCTACCTACCAACCTACCTTCCTCTGTTTTCCTTCCTTCCTTCCTTCCTTCCTTCCATCCATCCATCCATCCATCCATCCATCCATCCCTTTTCCCCTTTCTTTCCTTTCTTCTTTCCCCTGTTCCTTCCTTCCTTCCTTCTTTCCTTCCTTC
Source organism: Coluber constrictor foxii (assembly GCA_038048745.1). Lineage (NCBI taxonomy): Eukaryota > Metazoa > Chordata > Lepidosauria > Squamata > Colubridae > Coluber > Coluber constrictor. The sequence continues at coordinate 772,836 of CM075964.1, read as the reverse complement.
TTTCCTTCCTTCCTTCTTTCCTTCCTTCTTTCCTTCCCACCTACCTACCTACCAATCTACCTTCCTGTTTTCCTTCCTTCCTTCCTTCCTTCCTTCCTTCCTTCCTTCCTTCCTTCCTTCCTTCCTTCCTTCCTTCCTTCCTTCCTTCCTTCCTTCCTTCTTTCTTTTCTTCCTTCCTTCCATCCATCCATCCATCCCTTTTCCCTTTTCTTTCCTTTCTTCTTCCCCCTATTCCTTCCTTTCTTCCTTCCTTCTTTCCTTCCTTCCCACTACCTACCTATCTACCTATCTACTTTCCTGTGTTTCCCTCTCTCTCTCCCTCCCTCCCTCTCTCCCTTCCATTCTGCTCAACCAATTCAATTTCCAACTTTATATCACCTTATTAATAAAGCATTTTACATCAACTACCATTAAACATACTCAGAAACCCAGAAATACAGCTCCAGGTTTTTCTACCACCCCCAGGAATTCCTCCAAATCAGTGAACTGGGCCAGTCACTTTCTCTCAGCCCTAAGAAAGAGACAATGGCCAACCCCTTTTGAAAACCTTGCCAAGAAAACTGGAGGGACTGAACTAGACAAAAGGAGGAAAATGTACCCTACTGATGCATACAATTATGCATCTGTCTCTTCTTAATATATTTGGTTGAATGCAATATTTATATGCAATTTATGAGTGGAATCTTCCCCTTGTGGGCCCACACACCGTCTCCCTGAAAGGCTTGCATAGGCTTCTTGCAATATTTTATGCAATGCGATGCATGAATGTTTCATGGCAATTTTATCATATTACCGCGGACAATTCTCTCCCCTAATACTTGAGGCAGAAAAGTTTCCTAACGGGAAAAATGAAACAGAAATGTGCGTGTGTGTTCAATTTTGAATGATTGCTTAGCACACAGAGCACTGGAAAAGATCTCCCATATTTTAATGAAGGAATGTGCTCTTTGTTTGCAGTTTGGTGCTCTTTTGTGTAAATACCAATGACTAATTCAACCAGGCACGACTACTCAGAGCTTAACAACTTGATAAAATCTGTAGCCTAAAAGGACGCACATCTGTCCAGGGGTTCGCTGCTGGGAGTTCCCAGGGGTTTGGGAGAACCTCTAGCTAAGATTCTGTCCAGTTTGGAGAAACCCCCAAATCCCACCTTTGGATGGCCCCACTCACCCTGTCCCGCCCCTCCCAGGAGTTCCCCACACGGCCCATTTTGGATGTAGGTAACTGCAGAAAGAAAGGGACGCTACTGGCGAATCAGGTGAACCTGATAAAAATTCCTCCCGGCCATGGCCATCATATGCTCTTCTAAAGACAGCCGTGAGTCCAGGAGGACGCCCAAGTTGCGAGCCCCATCCGTGGGGGCTAATGACTCGCCCCCAATAGTCAGAGATGGCACCAGCTGACTATATCAGGATGTCGGAAACCACAGCCACTCGGTCTTGGAAGGGTTGAGCTTGAGTCTGTTCCTCCCCATCCAGAACCGTACGGCCTCCAGGCACCGGGAGATCACTTCGAGGGCAACATTCGGGTGGTCTGGGGTGGAGATGTACAGCTGAGTGTCATCAGCGTACTGATGGTACTTCACTTTATGTGTTTTATTTTGTGGCTGTTCACCGCCCTGAGTCCTTCGGGAGTAGGGCAGTATATAAATCCAATAAAATGAAAAAAAAAAATGAAATGAAACTTCATGGGTTTTTTTGTTCATATTGGCAATGTCTCCACGTTGTTGTTTTTTTTTTCCCCATTTGGTTTCTCATGGTTGTATTTTGGGAGAAACAATCCCTTAACTTTTTTTTTTAAGTGTTGGCATATTACTCTGTTTCCCCCAAAATAAGACATCCCCTGATAATAAGCCCAATCGGGCTTTTGAACGCACGGCAACAAGGCCAAGCGCTTATTTCAGGGATCAAAATATATATGTATAACATAGGGTCTTATTTTCGGGGAAACACAGTACCATGATACTAAAGTAGAAAAGCTTAGGCTATAACTGGCTTGATTTCCAGGCCTGACATAATGAAGCCAGATTAGCCTTCTACTTAAAAGATGAAATGATAATGGTAAATTCAAATCCCGTTGTTAATGCCTTAATTCCTACTGTCTGACCAGCTCACTAATAAGTAGATCAGTACAATTTCCCCAGAGATTCACTTTGGCTTGACTAAATTATAGGTCTATACCCAATGTAAGACTCTCAGACTCATATATAGTATGTCACAGAAGTGAGTACATCCCCTCATGTTTTGTAAATATTTAAGTATATATTTTCATGTGACAACACTGAAGAAATGACACTTGGCTACAGTGTAAAGTAGTGAGTATACAGCTTGTATAATAGTGTAAATGTGCTATCCCCTCATAGTATGACATAGCCAGAGAAGAACCTTTACTATAGACTAAGAAGTCCCTCAAATAGCTTTACTATCAACAGATTCTATTCTGTTCCATTCCATTCCGTTCCGTTCCGTTCCATTCCATTCCATTCTATTCTATTTCTCCTCCTCCTCTCCTCTCCTCCTTCTCTCCTCTCCTCTTCTCTTCTCTTCTCTTCTCTTCTCCTATTCTATCTTATCTATTCTACCTTATCCTATCCTATTCCTCCTCCTCCTCTCTTCTCCTCTCCCCTCCTCTCCCTTCCATTCCATTCCATTCCATTCTATTCCTCCTCCTCCTCCTCTCCTCTCCTCTCCTGTCCTCTCCTCTCCTCTCCATTATTCTATTCTATTCTATTCTATTCTATTCTATTCTATTCTATTCTATTCTATTCTATTCTATTCTATTCTATTCTATTCCATTCCATTCCATTCCATTCCATTCCATTCCATTCCATTCCATTCCTCCTCCTCCTCCTCCTCCTCTCCTCTCCTCTCCTCTCCTCTCCTCTCCTCTCCTCTCCTCTCCTCTCCTCTCCTCTCCTCTCCTCTCCTCTCCTCTCCTCTCCTCTCCTCTCCTCTCCTCTCCTCTATTCTATTCTATTCTATTCTATTCTATTCTATTCTATTCTATTCTATTCTATTCTATTCTATTCTATTCTATTCTATTCTATCCTATCCTATCCTATCCTATCCTATCCTATCCTATCCTATCCTATCCTATCCTATTCTATTCTATTCTATTCTATTCTTGCAAGCATCTAAGGCTAAAAACAGTTTAGCACTTCTTTTTTCTTTCTTCATTCTTTCTCAAACCCTCCTCCCAGTGGTTCAAAGGACGTTTTTTTTTAAAAAAAAAAATCCTGTGATTCTCCACCTTGAACCTAGGCAACTGCTGACTGTATGACAAGCACGGACCACCCTGCCCTTAATAAACTCCCACCCTCAACTTAACAGACGAATTCTGCATGAATCTCAAGCAGGCTAATTCAACACCGAAAATTGAAAACTCAAAAGTCTTAAGGCCGGATCGTCAATTTTGATCAGCATCCCTGATGGGGCGATGTAGACTACACATTCCTTCTTCTTATCGGGCACGGCAAAAATTGTGAGTTGGCGGGTTGTATGACAATCTGTTCATCAAAATGCTTCAGATTGAGATGTAAGAGGAGAGAATACTACAGCAGAAGCACTTTTAAAGGAAGAGCGGAAGAGGGTAAGTAATAGCCTTGCAAATCTGGGCTGACAGGCAGCGATAGCATCTTGCAAGGAACAGCTTATCCAGTCTGGAGAAGATATTACTCCTTTTAAGATAAAATTCATATTTTATTTTTTTTTTAGTTTCAATCGTCTTTCTTTTTTTAAAAAAAAAAAAACCCTCTGCTACTATATAATTCAATCGTTTGAAGGGGAAATAAAAGGAGCATGCTTTAGCTGGTTTGTCATTCTAAGGATTGACATCGAGATGGGGGCAACACCAATTTGATAAATACATAAGTAAATACATAAATGGTGGCATAATTGGAACAATTAGTAGCAAATGGGGCAAGGATAATGTTTTTAATGGCCTGTTTTGAACCCCATTGTTTCCCAAGATTTAAACCAGACATGCTATTGAACTCGTAAGGGTCAACTAAACATTAACAGAGTTGGAAGGGACCCTGGAGGTCTTCTAGTCCAACCCCCTGTTTAGGCAGGAAACCCTACACCACTTCAGACAAATGGTTATCCATCACTTTCTTAAAAATTTCCAGTGTTGGAGCATTTACAACTTCTGGAACAAGTTGTTCCACTGATTAATTGTCCTCACTGTCAGGAAATTTCTCCTTAGTTCTAAATTGCTTCTCTCCTTGATGAGTTTCCACCCATTGCTTCTTGTCCTGCTCTCAGGTGCTCTGGAGAATAGCTTGACTCCCTCTTCTTTGTGGCAGCCCCTGAGATATTGCAAGACTGCTATCATGTCTCTCCAGGTCCTTCTTTTCATCAAATTAGACATACTCAGTTCTAGCAATCATTCTTTGTATGTTTTAGCCTCCAGTCCCCTCATCCTCTTTGTTGCTCTTCTCTGCACTCTTTCTAGAGTCTCAACATATTTTTTACATCATGGCAACCAAAACTGGATGTAATATTTCCTAGGACTGTGCTGGTTTTTTTCACCATTTGACATTCATCAAGTCAACTGATTTATTCTATCTATCTATCTATCTATCTATCTATCTATCTATCTATCTATCTATCTATCTATCTATCTATCTATCTATCTACCTGTAGATTTTTAGTTATTCGGGTTTTGTCCTGCGTAAAATTGGAAGTGTCTTGGCGATGTTTCGACGAAGTCTCATTCATTGAAACATTGCCAAGACACTTCCAATTTTATGCGAGAGAAAACCCGAATAACCAAAGACCTACATACAAACACCCGCAAAAACCTCAGAAAACATATATATATATGTATAGGTATAGGTATATGTATGTGTGTGTGTTTGTGTGTGTGTGTGTATATATATGTATGTGTGTGTGTGTGTGTGTGTGTGTGTGTGTGTGTACAGGTAATATCTTGGGTTTCTTCCCGTGTAATTGCAAACATATCTTTAGAAGGATTGCAGCGACGTTTCGATGAAATCACATTCATCATCTTCTGGCTGATGTTCTCGGTTTGGTGCAGAATAGAACAGAATAGAATAGAACACTGTGGAATAGAGTAGAGTAGAGTAGAGTAGAGTAGAGTAGAGTAGAGTAGAGTAGAGTAGAGTAGAGTAGAGTAGAATAGAATAGAATAGAATAGAATAGAATAGAATAGAATAGAATAGAATAGAATAGAATAGAATAGAATAGAATAGAATAGAATAGAATAGAATAGAATAGAATTCTTTATTGGTCAAGTGTGATTGGACACACAAGGAATTTGTCTTTGGTGCATAAGCTCTCAGTGTACATAAAAGAAAAGATAGGATCTCCTGCTTGAGTAGGGGGTTGGACTAGATCTCCAATGTCCCTTCCAGCTCTATTCCAAATTGAAATGACATCCGTTACCTGCAAGATCACAGAAGGCAGGTAGATGCTACTCAAAGACTCCAAATTCTTTAGTTGCAAACTCCCCCTTTTTCGATCGCCCGCCGCCACTTTCTTCGCGGCAAACCATTCTGCCGAAATATTAACTAGGAAAGAAAAATTATTACCACCTCCGGAGTCAGGCGAGATATCAATCAAATTATTTCACCTTGTAAATATATCAAAGCGACGCTCGGCTGATGGTTTAAGACTTCAAAGCTATTCAGATACAGCTCGCAAACAACAACAAAAACAACAAAAAATGCACAAATAAATATGGCATTCATCTTTGATTCCAATGTGCAAATGGGAAAAAAAAAACTATCCACAGCTGGCAAATTGGGTTGCCCAGGGTTTTTTTGTTTTTTTGTTTTTCAACTCAGCTTGATTTATTAGATAACAGCAGACAATACCTGGTCCCTCCTATCCGTGCCCGGATTTTTACGCTATCTCGCACTAATAAAACTAATCAGGTTTCCCAATTAGCTGTCCTTTCTCAACATCTGCAGATGTGTAATTATGTAAACTAGGAATAAATTGTTTTTTTGGTGTTTTTTTAGCACAAAAGGATTCTTCCCTATAAAAGAGACTAATTACTCAACCGAACAATGCTTCCTTTCAACTTTCCATCACAGAGGCATAAACTGGGGCTATTTAATCAGGATTAAACGTCATTAAGTTTGTGCAAATTTAATTGCTAAAGAGTGTATTTGGATAGCAGTTTGAGATTGCCATGCCTCTCGCATGGCATGCTAACTTCGTTCCGAGTTCCCCTCCATCTGATTATATTTCAAACAAATATAATTAAGGATTTGTACAGGCGGCTCCGAGTGATAGCTTGCTGAATAAACATAGCGGTGTCTCATATTGCTTTTCAATGGAATTGGACTTTCAGAGATTTATTTTCTATGAAAAGAAGGACTAGGGTTGACATGATAGCAGTCTTCCAATATTTGAGGGGCTGCCCCGAAGAAGAGGGGGTCAACTGATTCTCCAAAGCACCTGAAGGCAGGACAAGAAGCAACGGATGGAAACTAGAAAGGAGAGAAGCAACTTAGAACTAAGGAGGAATTTCCTGAAAGTGAGAACAATTCACCAGTGGAACAACTTGCCTCCAGAAGGTGTGAATGCTCCATCAATGGAGGTTTTTAAGAAGACATTGGAGAGCCATTTGTCTGAAAGGATATAGGGTTTCCTGCTTATGGAGGAGGCTGGACTAGTAGACCTCCAAGGTCCCTTCTAACTCTGTTATTCTGTTAAGTGAAGAAAACAAGGCCTTTAATCAGGGGTGAAATCCAGCAGGTTCTGACAGGTTCTGGAGAACCGGTAGCGGAAATTTTGAGCAGTTTGGAGAACCGGCAAATACCACCTCTGGCTGGCCCCAGAGTGGGGAGAGAATGGAGATTTTGCAGTATCCTTCCCCTGCCATGCCCACCAAGCCACACCATGCCCAGCAAGCCACGCCCACAGAACCGGTAGTAAAAAGGTTTGAATTTCACCACTGCCTTTAATTACGCATTTCTGATAAGACCCCGATTGCCTTCCAGTTCAGCATCTCGGGGCCCATTTTCCCAGACCGAAATAAGATTGTCAAAGCCGTGTCAGGAAGAAAACAAATTTTTAACAGATCACTTCAGATGCCACTCTCTCTCTCTCTCTCTCTCAGACTTGCCTTCAACTCATACCAGCCGCTTATAGGCTTCCTAAAATCCGGAGCACTTTTAAAAAGAAAATTTCTATTACATCCAAAGGCGTATTGATCGATGTCTCTCGGTGGATTGCACTGATAATCTGGGGGGGGGGGATTGATAGTAGAGATTAGCAGCATCATTTTTTTCCCCAAGATTATCAGTGCAATCCACCGAGAGACATCGATCAATACGCCTTTGGATGCAATAGAATCTTTCTTTTCAATGTGCTCGGATTTTGCAACACAATAGTTAACTGCTGATATTTTTAAAAAATTAAAATAATAATTACATTGTGCTAGATTTAGGGGAACAGACCTTGCTGGCACCAAAGAAGTTTTCTGAATGCATATTGTGCGTCTCTGAGGATCAAATTGCAACGTCTGATTTAATCCCAGTCCAAACATCATCATATCAGTTTCATTTTTCAACAAACCACCGCAATAATCCAAAACGCGTGATAGCTAAACCCTACTATTAAAATGGAAGTTTTATTTTTCCAGCCTGTTTTGTTCACCCCAGTTCTTCTTCTATCCATCACTGGCATTCTCTCCTTCCAATAATCAAAGTCTAATTTGTCTGAAACCTGAAAAGAGATTTCTGAAGAGCAATTAGTCCTAAAAAGAGAGAGAATTAATGTTAGCTGGAGTTTAGAGCTTTGACCACAGGCTGGATGCATTCATGCTGTTTTTCCAGCAAAAGGTGTTTAATTAAGAAAGTCTCACATTTTGCTACCTTTAAAAAGAGAGAGAGAGAGAGAGAGAGAGAAAATTCTCACCTTCTAACAGAAGGAACATCCCCAAGCATAGATTCTATCTTCTTATATACAAAGCTAGAATCTTTTTAATTGATGCTTCATTTCTGGATTTCTAACCAAATTTGGAATCTCTGGTTGTCAACAGGTTGTGTTCGGCTCACACAGTGGTGGGTTTCAAATTTTTTAACAACCAGGTCTCTGCTGGGTGGGCATGGTTGGGTGGGCATGGCTGGGGGTCTTGTGACTGAGTGATCATGGCCAACTCTACGTCATTTGTGTGGGTGGTACCTGCATGGGACAGGCATGGTTTGGGAGGGAATCCAGGGGTCTCTGGTGGAGGAGGGGATGGAAGGAAAGAAAGAGCCAACCTGTGTGTGAGAGAGAGAGAGAAAGAGAGAGGGAGAGGGAGAGGAGAGGGAGAAAGAAACTGCATCAAGCGAGACTGGGAAAGCTGGCTGCATGAGGAAGAGAAGCTGAATAAGCTGGTTTGGGGTGTTTTTCGGGCATTTTTCAGGCTGTTTGGGGGGGCATTTTCAGGCCTTTTTTTTTCAGCCTGATTTTGGCCCCAAAACCGACCTGAAAATGGCTCCAAAATGGCCTGTTTTGTGAGCATTTATCGGGCTGTGTTCAGACTGCTTTTTGAGGTGTTTTCAGACTGTTTTTCAGCCTGATTTTGCCACAAAAACCGGCCTGAAAACAGCCCCAAAATGGCGTGTTTTGTGAGCATTTATCGGGCTGTTTTCAGACTGATTTTTGAGGTGTTTTCAGCCTGATTTTCAGCCTGATTTTGGCCAGAAAAAAACAGGCTGAAAATGGCATGTTTTGTGGGCATTTTTCAGGCCACTTGGGGGCCATTTTCAGGCCATTCTACTGGCTGATTTTGGCTGGAAGAACAGCCTGAAAAATGGCCTGAAAATGGCCCAAAAAATGGGCAGGGGCAGGGCCAGATGGTGATTTGATTTGCCGGTTCTCTGAACTATGCAGAATCGGAACTACCAGTTTGGGCAAAATGGTAGTTCCCACCTCTGGGCTCACACATTTACAACATTTGGGGAACCCAAGACTGATAGGCAAATGAATATTATAGATATAAAAGGGGAATGTTTTTAGAACCTCAGAGCTGAAGAAACTTCTTGGATGAGAAGCAAAACGACTTCGGGGAAGACATTTGCTTCTTGAAAAAGCATCTTTGGGACAACCGTAACCTGGATGAGAATCTCCATAGTTTTTTTTAGAACATAGAATAATAGAGTCGGACCCCCTGCTCGAGCAGAAGACCCTGTACCATTTCAGACAAATGGTTTTCCAATCTCTTTTTGAAAGCTTCCAGTGATGGAGCACCTACAACTCTTGAAGCTGTTCTATTGGTTGATTGCTCTCACCATTAGGAAATTTCTCCTTCATCCTAGGTTGCTTCTCTCCTTGGTTAGCTTCTAACCATTGTTGGAACTGAGGGAAGTCAACCCTCCTAGGAGAACGATATATTTTAAGAAATATTTAAAAAGTCAGAATATTATACAGGAGTGGCCAAAATTGTGGAAACTGTTTGGGAAAAGTGTATTTTTGAGGTTTGATGGCTAATAACACCACTCTTTCTTTCTTTCTTTCTTTCTTTCTTTCTTTCTTTCTTTCTTTCTTTCTTTCTTTCTTTCTTTCTTTCTTTCTTTCTTTCTTTCTTTTTTGGAGTTTCAAGATAATCCTATTCCGCTGCTGGAATGGCCTGGGAATAGCCCAGTTCTTCACCCAACTGAAAATCTATGAAGCCGACTAAGGAAAATTGTTAGTCAGAAGCGACCCAGCAATAAAACCCAGTTAATAGAAGCCATCATTCAATCGTGGTTTCACATGATAACAGCTACAGAATTAAAAGACTTGGTTTACTCCATGGGAAGACGTTGTAAGGCCGTCATTCATGCTAAAGGTTATCCAATTGAGTATTAACTGACATAGTGTTAATTTTTGTATATCTTGTTTTTCCTATGGTGATAATTCTGGTATATCTTATTTTTTTTCTACATGTTTCACTTTTCTTTTTTATACTGTAACTGCTATTCTAATAGCAAATCCTTCCTAAAAGGTATTGCATGACATTCTTGATTCAATTATCTTTCCATTGGTATATAATTTTATGGTACTACTAAAACAAAAATTGGTGTTATTAGCTAGTTTTAGAAAATTCACTTTTCCCAAAAGGTTTCCGCAATTTTGGCCACTACTGTAACTGTGAAAAATCATCCTCCATTACTTTTTTGTAGTGCTGTTGTTACTTCAAATGAACTGTTCTAAGTCCAGGATTACCTGCATTGGCTCAGTGGCTAAGAAGCTGAACTTGTCAGTTGAAAGGTCGACAGTTCAGCGGTTCAAATCCCTAGCGCCGCGTCACGGAATGAGTCCCATGACTTGTCCCAGCTTCTGCCAGCCTAGCAGTTCGAAACCAGATAAAAAATGCAAGTAGAAAAATAGGGACCACATTTAGTGGGAAGGGAACAGCATTCCATATGCCTTTGGTGTTTAGTCATGCCGGCCACATGACCACGGAGACGTCTTCGGACAGCGCTGGCTCTTCGGCTTTGAAACGGAGATGAGCAACGCCCCCTAGATTTGGGAACGACTAGCACATATGTGCAAGGGGAACCTTTACGTTATAGTTGGACGAGGGAGGCATGGATAATTCCTAGCTCATAGAAGACAAGAGCTTTTATACCAAAAAAGTCATTCTCTTCTTCTTCCTTTCTTTAAAATATCTCATATGGCAGGCATCTCCCCAGCAGCTATTCGAGCTGTCGAAATTATAATGGCCGCCTCATCGCGAGTAACATCCTGGCTTCACGCTGTCAATCAGATGGAAAGCTTGACAAGTGACATCTGAACACAGTTCCTTTTCTAATTTCAAGACCGAGGGTGTTGGCCAGTTAATTGAGGCAAAGGATGACAGTTGAGTAGAGAATAAAGGAAGCCGACAGGCAAGTAGCTGACACAGTGACAGTCAACGCGAGAAAATCGCCTATGCGACGTATATTTAAATGCAGCATTAAACCCTGAAGGCTAACCTTCTTACTGATGGCTTCAATATGATCATCGTCTGTTTTAAATGTTGATATGTCCAAGCTGCATTTTTTTTTAAAAAAAACCCCAAAAAGCAGTTTGTCCACAGCGGCCAATACAAGTCGCCGTTGACTTATGACCGCAATTGTGCCCAAAATGGATGTCACTAAGCGAGACATTTATGAAGTGAGTTTGGCACCATATTAAACCTTTTCTGACTGCATTGGTTAAGCAAATTGTGACAGTTGTTCAGTTAGAGGAACATGGTTGTTAAGTGAATCTGGCTTTTCCCATGGACTTCGCTCGTCAGAAAGTCCTAAAAGAGAATTGCATTTTTTTCCCCACTGTAAATGTAATTCTCGGCTTACAGCCATTCGTTTAGTGACTGTTCAAACTTACAACAGCACTGAAACGATGACATAAGACCAGTTTTTGTATTTACGACTTTTGCGGCTTTCCCATGCTCACTTGATCAAAATTCAGATGCTTGGCAACTGATTCATATTTATGACGGTTGCAGGGGTCATGTCATGGTGAAATCCAGCAGGTTCTAACAGGTTCTGGAGAACCGGTAGCAGAAATTTTGAGTAGTGCGGAGAACCGGCAAATACCACCTCTGGCCGGCCCCAGAGTGGGGTGGGAATGGGGATTTTGCAATATCCTTCCCCTGCCACACCCACCAAGCCACGCCCACAGAACCGGTAGGGAAAAAAAATGGATTTTACCCCTGGATCACGTGATCCCCTTTTGCGAACTTCTACAAAGCAGAGTCAACGGGGAAGCCAGATTCACATAACAACCAGGCTACTAACTTACTAACCTTCATGATTCGCTTAACAACTGAGGAAACAAAGGTTGAAAAATGGGACAAAAGTCACTTGAAAAACGCCTCGCTAAGCAACAGAAATGTTGGGCTCGATTGTGGCCATCGCCTCTATACGTTTTAGTGATTGTGAAAATAAAAACAAAAGAAAACTGGCTTAGTGGTACAAATAGAACATTTAGACAACGGTTGAAAATGTTGACTGGCCGTTCCATTGGAGAATTTAGGATGGGGATGTTGCAGCTGAATCAGAGGAGGAGGAGGAGGAGGAGGAGGCGTGGGAGTCAGACTCAGCATCAAGGCAACCTGACAGCTCCGAGGGGAAAGAGGGAATGGAGCTGGCAGAGAGAGAGAGACAGAGACGGAGCATGGACCTTCTGTCAGCCCTCAGATGGAGAGTCAACAGCCCCCAGGTCTGGAGGTGGCTGATGGGAAAGAGAAGGAACAGCTGGTCCCAGTGCCTGACTCGTGGATGCGCAGAAGGCAGAGGAGAGGAGAGCAGTGGAAATCTGTGGGCAGGTCCTCGGGACTGAAGAGCCACTGCTGCTAGCAAAGCCCCACCCTAGCTCTGGGGATAAAAGACAGGGGGAGGAGATGAATAGATGTGGCAGACAACTATTCATCTTCCGGACTTGTTAGCCTGCGGTGAGGGAGAAACTTTTTGCTGGAGTTGCTGTCACTCCTAATTAAAGGAATCTTTGAGTTCATTTCAGAGGGTATGTCGTGTTTGGGGAGCCGGTTCAGAACAGGAGGCTAGTTTTAAAGGAAAGAGATCACCGTAAGGGATCTCTTTATTGAAACGCAAAGTGATTCTTCTGAGCTCCAGATCATTTGAGACCATGCAAAACCGACTCTGCCTTTTTGGTTGCATAGCAATTTTGAAACCCAGAGCCCGTCTCCCAACAACACTGTTGCATAACCGTAAATCAAAGGACAAAAGGCAAAAAAAATTGGATGGTTGTGGGGTGCGGAGAGGAAGTACTTGAATAAATCCATATAACAGCTATTTTTATTCTGGTCTGATTGTTTAGATATATACACAACCGCTGAATTATTACAGGATAATATGCCAACCTGTAAATTTCCACAGCCAATGTATTGAATTCAAGGTTTGTGTAACGTGGTCCAACAATGAATAAAAACTCAGCTATTATATCTTTTTTTTCCCCTTCACATTCTTGACCTCTGCATGGAACCTTCACATCTTGAAAAGAAAAAAAGCGTACAGCGTTTTAGTCTTTCTCTTTGTGTGAAACACAACGCCGGTCCACATCTCCCTTTTTTTCCATCTTACACCACAGATGGTCAAGGCGAGGTCTCTTCCTCGGGCTTTCTTGCTTGGCCAACCATCACCCCATGCCTTCTCCAAGGTCATTTGTGTGCTCTTCTAAAGGAAAGGAATTGAAGTGTTTTGAAGGGACCCATTTTCTCCTGCAATCCTGAAGCTTAAGACAATTTTGCTGCTGAGGTAAAGTTTCAGGAGAGTTTACATCGGCATCCTTCAGTCTCAAGAGACTATGGTATCGTGCTCTGGAAAGAGGTCCTAAAACAACATCTAGTGTGACCATCAATTCAAGAGTGGCCATCCCTTCCACACTGAGGGCAGATACATTCTGTCCCCCGCCCAGCTCCCAGATTTTGCTGGTTCCAGGACTGCCTCTTTGCCTCAGCCAAGCCAAACAAGTGTCTCTTCGAATTGGAGAAGGCCATGCTGCATCTTTAGCCTCCAAGCTGAACAATTGGAGGTCAAGATTTCCCAGTTGTTAAATGTCCATCCCCAGGGCCTTAAGGTCCCTCTTGCAGCTATCCTTATATCGCAGCTGTGGTCTCCCTCTGAGGCGCTTTCTGTACACTAATTCTCTATATAAGAGATCTTTCAGAATGCAACCATCAGCCATTCTCACAACATGTCCCAGCCAGCACAGATGTTGCTGTTTCAATAGTGTGTACATGCTAGAAATTCCAGCACGTTCCAAGACTGCGCTATTTGGAACTTTGTCCTACCAGGATGAAGTTCCAGTTCCAGTTCAGGAGAGTGGTGGCGTTATATATCAACAGGTTTTACAAAAAAGAATATTGCAGGATCCTTTTTCTGTCCACCATGAAATTCTATTCGTGGCTTCAGCCTGCTCTGCCTTTGCCTTAAGGGTCAAATTATGCAAAAAATATTGGTTTTGTTGAATTCGTGAAAGGGATAGCTGGCCGGCCGGCTGGCTGGCTGGCTGGCTGGCTGGCTGGCTGGCTGGCTGGCTGGCTGGATGGATGGATGGATGGATGGCTGGCTGGCTGGCTGGATGATGGAGGATGGAGGATGGAGGATGGAGGATGGAGGATGGAGGATGGAGGATGGAGGATGGATGGATGGATGGATGGATGGATGGATGGATGGATGGATGAATGATGGATGGTTCAATGGATGGATGGATGGATGGATGGAGGAATAACAGAGAATAACAAAGGTGGAAGGGACTTTGGAGATCTTCTAAAAATCTCCAGTGATGGAGCACCACAACTTCTGAAGCAACCCATTCCACTGGTTAATTGTTCTCACTGTCAGATCTTTATGGAATTAGAAAGGAATTGGAAATGGAAGTAAGACAGGAGGGAGGGAGGGAGGGAGGGAGGGAGGGAGGGAAGAAATGATTTGACATTGGCTATTTCAACATATGTCTTCTTTATATTTGATTTTATGGACCAATCCTATCACTCAAATTGCATTTCTACATTAATGACCTGTAGTGTCTTCTAGGAACACCCTGTCATCACTCAAATGATACAAAATCTATTGGCCCAATGATAGTTGGATAACTCTAGTTGAATAATGGTATAACGCAGAAATGACCTAAGTTTTATCAACTTGACTACTATGATAATAATAACACAATAGAAAACTATGAGTTAAAAATAGCACTTGGACACTGCCCTGATTTTGCACTGATATTTTTGGCAATATCTGTTTTGTTTATCATTACTAGCTTCTGGAGTGTCAGTGTAAGAGATGGCCAGGTTGAGCCAGAGGGAGGAGTCAAGCATGTCATCAGTTTCAAATTCCTTGAGACTGATGACATGCTTGGTGGCTTTTGAACTGCTAGGTTGGCAGAAGCTGGGACAAGTCACGGGAGCTCACCCCATGACGCAGCACTAGGGATTCGAACTGCTGAACTGCAACCTTTCGATCGACAAGCTCAGCACCTTAGCCACTGAGCCACCGCATCCCTGACTGGCAGAGTTTACTCAGGGTAATAGACCTAACCACAAATCAATATCAGATTGTGGTGGATAGATTTTAATTTTCAAGAGTAGAGAACCCGAGTAACTCAGGGTTAACTTGTTGAGTCCTTACTATTCTCTGATCTTCGTTATTTCCATGGAGACATTTGAGTTACTAGAATCATCGAGAAAACTTCAGTCTTCCATTATTGATATTACCTAGCCTGGTAACCATGAACTTGTAAGAAAGCCACCAAACGCAGAGAACATCAAATACCCAACGTTTTAATTTTCTTCTGATGACTGCCTCAAAGATTGTGAATCTCGATTGCTTTCTGAGGTGCTAGCATAATTAAAGCTGTGTGCATGTTTACTTCCTTTTCATTTTTTTCTTCTTATCATGCTTTTTTTTTTTTAATCTCACAGGCAGTGTAATAATTTCCCCTAGGAATAAAAAGGAGTCTTTTGAAAAGCTAGGTTGGCAGGAGTTGAGGCGAGGACAGGAGCTCACCCATGTCAGATACTGCTCCAGTCTCGAACCTGGGTTGCTGGCTTTCCAGCCAAAAAGCCCAGTGTCTTAACCTGCTAAGCCACTGTGCCGCCCCTCCCTTAGGAATAATGATGATGATATGATATATGATCTGATCTGATCTGATCTGATATATGATATGATATGATATATGATATGATATGATGATATGATTGATGTGATGTGATATATGATATGATTATTCTATGATTATTCCATTCCATTCCATTCCATTCCATTCCATTCCATTCCATTCCATTCCATTGATTCTGTTCTGTTCTGTTCTGTTCTGTTCCGTTCCGTTCCGTTCCGTTCCGTTCCATTACACTCCATTGATTCGATTCCATTCGATTCCATTCTACTCTATTCCACTCTACGCCACGCCACGCCACGCCACGCCACGCCATGCTACTCCACTCCACTGTCCATTCCATTCCACTCCACTCCACTCCACTCCACTCCTCTCCTCTCCTCTCCTCTCCTCTCCTCTCCTCTCCTCTCCTCTCCTCTCCTCTCCTCTCCACTCCACTCCATTCCATTCCATTCCATCTCATCCCAGTCTACTCTACCTCTACCTCTACCTCTACCTCTACCTCTACCTCTACCTCTACCTCTACTCCACTCCACTCCACTCCACTCCACTCCACTCCACTCCACTCCACTCCACTCCACTCCATATATTCCATTCCATTCCATAGATTCCATTCCATTCCATTCTATTCTATTCATGTATGAATTGAAAGCATGTATTGATGATCCAAGACCATAAATACAGAAGATAATCTACCCTTCTGCCCACTTCAAATAAATATTACTTATGCAGCCATAGGTGCCAGATTTGGAGTATATAATTCAAAGTTCCATTCATATTTTTTTAAAAACTATATAGATCCTTGTAACGCTGCATTAACAAACCCGCGGATGTTAAAGCCAAACTGAGCAATTGTGTGGTACGCTCGTATCCCATGCATAGATGTCCTCTCATTCTGTTGTGACTTCCAACCAAATAAGGTAGACAGCCAATCCTTGTGGTATAAAAGCTCCACGTATGAATCAGAATTCGTAAGAGTTGTGGTGTGGCTTGGTGGGCGTGGCTTGGTGGGCATGGCAAGGGAAGGATACTGCAAAATCTCCCTTCCCACCCCACTCTGGGGCCAGCCAGAGGTGGTATTTGCAGGTTCTCTGAACTGCTCAAAATTTCCGCTACAGGTTCTCCAGAACCTGATCTGTCCCCCTCTACAGATACCCACAAAAACACAGCCAGTTGAGGGTTAAAGAAGCACTTGGCACACACCCCAGATCTTATCTCTAACTTGGCAGCGATATGCACACCGTCTGCCAAGTGCTTTAATAGTACACAGAAAGAAAATCACAACAAATATTCAGCAAAGTCTCTGATCAGCTTCAGCTTTTAGCTCCAATGACTATCCGATTGAGTATTTGTTCGTCACAGAGATCATTTACCACCACCCTGTCTTATATAGTCTCTGGGTGTGGTCCAGTGACTCATTGGTCCTGTGACTCAAGTCCAGTGACTCAGGTCTATTCCCTCATACGTCTCCTCAGCTGCTGTAAGCGCTTATCTCGCCTTCTTTGACGTGCGTCCAGGAATGACGTCTCTCCCTCACTCTCATCTGAGACACCTGTTTCCCCACTACTTTGCTCTCTTTCAGCTGGCACCTGAGACGGTGCCAGAGGGGGGGGGCTGGGAGATCTGGCTGGCTCCTCTTCCTCCTGCTCAGAGCTTCCTTCCTCCAATGGGATAGGCTCAGAGGACGGGGCCACAACAGAACCTATCAGAACCTGCTGGATTTCACCCTTGGTCTAAGGTCTCTTGCTCAAGCAGAGGGTTGGACGAGAAGACCTCTAAGATCCCTTCCAACTCTGGACTGGACTGGACTGGATTGTCTGGACTGAACAATCATTTGTCTGGAATGGTCCAAGGTCTCCCGCTCGATCGGGGGGTTAGACTAGAAGACCTCCAAGGTCCCTTCTAACTCTATTATTCTACCTTCTACGTTAATTAGACCTGCCGTCTAATTAAAAAGAAAAAAAAACAACCTCTGCTATCCTTATTTCAACCGTATCTGCTTTCAAAACTATAGAAACCATGAAACAAATGATTTTTTTCCGCCCATTATCCATCCAGGCAAATGTGTATAAAAAACACTTAGTAACGTAATGCATGGAACCTTCAGTTGAAACCGAGTGTGAAAGCTGAGTGTCATTACATTTCAAAAGGATAACGGAGAACACCCAACACCCCTGGATTTCCTAATTAGCACTCCAGATGTACCACCGTTCACAAGGAAGATGTGTAGAGGGGTTTTTTTCCCCTCCTCTTCCTAAAGAACGCATTACATCTTTGAACAAAGCCATCTCAAGAGTGTATAAAAGCGAGGATAGTTAATGGAAATTCGGGGGTGGGGGGAAAATAGCATAAAAATGTCCTCTTTTTTTTTCTTTCGTTAACGTCGACTTTAAAGCGTCGTGTTCTTTACAGCCAAAGATAACAGAGACCCAGAAAAAAGATTCTTTCCTCTTCGTATTTTTATATGAAATGTTTTGCATCCTAACTCTTAACTCACACTCGTATATAGTACGTAGTAAGTGTCAACACAGAGACAGACAGACAGTAATAGCAATAGTGCTTAGACTTATATACCACTTCACAGTGTCTTACCGCCCTCTCTAAGCAGTTTACAGAGTCAGCATATTGCCCCCAACAATCTGGGTCCTTATTTTATTGACCTCAGATGGATGGAAAGCTGAGTCAACATTGAGCCGGTCAGAATCGAACTGCTGGCAGTCGGCAGTGTTTCCCTATAATATTGCATTCTAACCACTGTGCCACCAGGAAGGAGAATGAGAAAGGGAATAAGAGAGGAAGGAAGGAAGGAAGGAAGGAAGGAAGGAAGGAAGGAAGGAAGGAAGGAAGGAAGGAAGGAAGGAAGGAAGGAAGGAAGGAAGGAACAGCAATAGCACTTAGACATATACAGCCCTCTCTAAGCAGTTTGCGGAGTTTACATACTGTCCCCAACAAGCTGGGTCCTCATTTTACCCACCTTGGAAAGACAGAAGGCTGAGTCAACCTTGATCCAGTCAGGATCGAACTGCTGACAGTTGGCAGAGTGGTAGAATACTGCATTCTAACCACTGCTCCACTAGGGCTCTACAGCAGGGGTGTCAAACTCAATTTCATTGAGGGCCGCATCAGGGCTGTGGTTGATCTCGGGAGGCCTGGTGGGCGTGGCCGACTGGGTAGGTGTGGTCATCTTGACACCACTCCCCAAACTGCTGGCATATTTCCTCTTCGCATTGGGTAGACCGGGCCAAAGCCACGCTGGCCCGACGTTTCCTCTTCTCATTGGATAGACCTGGCTGAAGCCATGCAGGCTGCCCACTTATATTTTCCAGGATGGCCCCCGCAGACCAGATCCAACCACATTGTGGGCCACAATGTGGGCCCAAACAAAGAGAACTGGTTCGGTGTCATCATATCATCAACGCTACCGGCTCGGCCAAACCAGGCCGAACCGGGAGGAACCCACCACTGGTATAGGGTCTCCTGCTTGAGTAGGTGTGTGGAAGAACCTTGAGTTAGGTGTGTGTCTCAGAAGACCTCCAAAAAGATTCTGCATCCATTTGCACTATATAGGTGACCCTGAGGATACAGATCAGTGGTGAAATCTGAACCAGTTTACTAACGGTTCGCTAGCTGCGCATGCACGCTGCATGCAAAGTGCATGCTGCATGCATACAAAGTGCATGCTGCATGCATACAAAGTGCGTGTTGCACGCATGCAAAGTGCATGCAAATTGCACACTTGCACAATGCACACCAAACATGCACTGCGCGCAGTACGTGCCAAAAGGAGACTTGGGAAGGTAAGTAGAAGAGCGGGTGGGGGGGGGAATCAGCTGTGGTGCGCAAGCTTGGTAGCCTTTTTAAAAACTTTTTTAAAGCATTTTTTACTACCGGTTTAAAGCATTTAAAAATGCTTAAAAAAAAAGTTCCCAAGATCAGCTGAGTAAAAGTTGAGCGTCGGAAGTTTTTTGAAAAAACTTTTTAAGCAGTTTAAAATGCTTTAAAAAGTTTTTTAAAAAAGTTCCGACGATTCTGCATCACTCGGCTGATTTTGGGAACTTTTTTAAAAAAAACTTTTTTTACTACCAGTTCGGCGAACCGGTAGCATTTTTTACTACCGGTTCAGGCGAACCAGCCCGAACCGGTAGCATTTCACCTCTTGTACAAATAAACCTCCCAGTGGTTTCAATGACTCTCAGAGAGAGTGCAAATGACCAGATGATCGTTCCATTCCCCATCATTTAGTCAGAACTGAAGAAGCTTCTTGAATGAGAAGCGAAACCCCTTCAAAGAAAAACAAAGGAAGTCCGGTCGCCTCTTGAAAAAAGCACCTTTGGGACAACCATGGTCTGGAGGATTGAGAATCTCCATAGATATGGATTAGAAAACCTCCGAGGTATCTCCCAATTCTGCAATTCTATAACTCCGTAATCTTCTTTTCATTCTACTTCAACAGTCAATTATAGTCAACTGGATTTTCACCTTCATACATACGTCTACTGACAGCTAACAGTCGGCTTTCAAAGAGACCCTCCTGGAAGAAGTTATCCAACACATTTAATGAGAATATTATCCAATAAATGACCTCCTGGGAAGCACCAAGCATGTTTATATTTACCTAGAGACTCCAGCATATTCAACAACCTCATCAAAACAGTGCTTAACCATTAACAACATTAAAGGTCTTCAAATAAGAGCAGATTTATACCTTTCCAGGCAGCAATTTTCTAACTGATGTAAACATCCACAGGCATACTATATTCTCAAGGCTGAACCCCAAAGCCCGAAGCTCAAATGAAATAGGGGAAGATGAGATATATTTTCTCTTGCTTTCCTGAGATATACCGTATTTTACGGACTATAAGACCTACCGGATTATAAAATGCAACTAAATTTACAGGAGGAAAACAAGGAAAAAATAGTGTTTGGACTCCGCGCATCAGATTTTCGAACTCCCAGGGCCCCAGAAGCATACTGCAGCAGTGGTGAAATGCACATTTTTTTTGCTACCAGTTCTGTGTGTTGGTAGGCGTGGCTTGGTAGGGGGGGGTCATGTGACTGGGTGGGACTGGCAAACTTTTTTTTTTACTTTTACTTTTATAAAGCATTTTTAATTACCTATTCATCCGAACCGGTAGTAAAAAAATGCTTTTAAAAAAGTAAAAAAAGGATCCGACGATCATGTGGCACAGCTGATTGACAATTGACAATCAGCTGTTCTGTGCAATCGTAGGAACCTTTTTTTTTACTTTTTTAAAGCATTTTTTTACTACCTATTCGCCCATACTGGTGGGTTTTATCACTACCAGTTCACCCCAACTGGAGCGAACTGGTAGCATTTCACCCCTCCTCTGCAGTGCTCCGTATGGTCCATTTTTGCCAAAAATGGACCCATTTTTAGCCTGCAGAATGCTTCTGGGGGGCCGGGGAGGGCTTGGGAGCCTCAAAACAAACCCATTTTGGGTGAAAATGGTCCCATTTTTGATGAAAATGGGCCATGCAGAGCACTGCAGGACAGGGAGGGTAAAAATGCAATACGGTGAGAGTTTGGGAGGCCAAAAACGCCCATATTTAGTCTATAAGATGCACCTAAATTTTCACCCACTTTTAAGGGGGGGGGGGAATGCGACTTATACTCTGAAAAATACAGTAGGTCAGGCAACTCAGCTGGGATCATCAGAGCCTTTTAAAAGCATTTTTTTTACAACCTCTTCGGCCTAAGAAGTTGTAGAAAAAATGCTTTTAAAAGTTTTTTTTTAAAAGTTGGCCACACCCACCCAGTCACATTATCTCCCCCCCCCAACACCAAGCCACCCCCACAGAACCAGTAGTAACAAATTTTACATTTCACCACTGATTTAAGGTATGCTTTTAATCTTACCCAAGTCATTTGGAGCCCGGGGAATGTAGCAAGCTCAGGATAAATTTCATTACTGGAAAATGATTTATCTTCGGTGTCAAAAAAAATGCTAGCTTAAATTCATTTCTGATAGATACCTTCCATTGGTCTTCAAATATTACCTTTCCATTTGAACCAACAAAATAGCTACCATTAAGGTAATGAAGTCGCTTAAGCGTAGTTGGAATTTGGGAGGGATGAAATGTAATTTTTGGGAGATAGGAGCATTAAAAAAGAAAACCCCTCTGATGCAGCACTAATTTTTGCAGAGTGATCCGGGTACGCTCTCTCCGTGTGACGATTTTTGTCATTGTGGATGGACAAGAAGACCTGCCAGGCTCCTTCCAATTCTTCTTCTTCTGCACTAAGAGAGACTCCATCATGGAATGTTTCATTCCGGGAGTCCATTTTATCATATTTTATTTTGAACCTATTTGTTCTGATCCAGCTCCCCCAACACGACAAACCTCTAAAGTGAACTCCAAAATTCGTTTATTAGGACCGCCGGCAGCCCCAGCAAAAAAAATTCTCTCTCATCACAGGCTAACAAGACTGTCCATCAGGGACATGAATAGTTGTCTGTCACATCTATTCATCTCCGCCCCCTGCCTTTTATCCCCAGAGCTAGAGTGGGGCTTCAGTAACAGCAGTGGCTCTTTCGTCCCAAGGACTGGCCCATAGATTTCCACTGCTCTCCTCTCCTCTGCCTTCTGCATATTTGTGCGTCAGGCACTGGATCCAGCTGTTCCTCCTCTTCCTCATCAGCCACTTCCAGACATGGGGGTTGTTGACTCTCCATCTGAAGGCTGATGGATGGCCCAGGCTCTGCCTCTGCCTCTCCTCTCTCTCTTTCTCTGCCAGTTTCATTCCCTCTTTCTCCTTGGAGCTCTCAGGTTGACCCTGACTCCCACACCTCCTCCTCCTCCGATTCAGCTGTTGGAGGGGCCAGCAGCCAACGGGCCACAATAGTTGTTGCTGATGAATCGGGGGGAAAAGAAGAAACAACCTTCCGTGTACAATGATTTCTATGCTTTATGACATTTCATCTCAGCTGGCTAATGCATCAGCGCCTTGACAAAAATATCGTGCATATATCACAGCCAAGCGTAGGAGATGCCTGGAAGATGCTGCCAACTCTTGAAATACGCTGCCACGCTGAGCAAATGACAAATAGTAAATTTCACTCTTCCCTATTGGAGGGATTCGTTTGCCGATTGCTTTTCTGGATGGTTGAGGAACTGTTTTCACGGGGAAAAACCATATTGGAAGTTCCATCTGCATGGCACTGTATGCTCTTTGGAGCAAATTTAATTGCCCAGATAGATTTCCTTGCAACAGTGACATAATTCCAGTTGCACAGTTTAACGTGTTCTCCGGCCCCGAAGGCAACTTGCCTGTTTCAATAAACTCTTGCCAAAAGAAGCTCTATTTCCTACCAAGCTGGCTGTAAATTGACTCCTTGTCTGCTTCCATCGTGGTCAACAAACCCTGGCTTCCCAAATTATCTGCCAAGAAAATCTAGACCCACGTCAAATATTACCACATGGCTGTACACGGTGGAGTTGACACGTTGAATCTTTGCAAAGTTTTTTCTATTATTATTATTATTGACTTTCTCTCCGGAATGTAGGTTTTAGAACCATTGGCCTAGAATCGTGAGGCTCGTTGGGCCCGCAATACAGAAAAGTTTCTGGGTTCTAGCATGTATGCACGCCCAACAGCCAGCTAGCCAGCGCGCATGCGCAGGCCGGGTTCCAACATTGCCGCGTGCACGAAGGGATCATGCTCCGGAAAAGCCGAACTTCCAGGTTCTAGCACGTATGTGCACCTAACAATCAGCTGGCTGGTGTGCTGATCATCGTGCGTGGCAGAAACCGAGAAGACAAACAGGCAAGGCCGCGTGTGCTGGGCAACATGGCTTCGCATGCAATTTTGGGCACGCGTGTCATAGGTTTGCCATCACAGGCCTAGAGCATTTTACAACACAGTCCTTTCAGCCATTCCAAGAAGGCTTCACACCCTTCACACATTTGCACCATTCAGGTGACCCCGAGGACACAGAAAAACCTCCAAGTGGCCTCAACGACTCTCCAAAAGAATGCAAATGACCAGCTGTCTGCAAGGAGTATAAATCGTTTCATCCTTCACCATCCAGACAGAGTTGAAGAAGCTTCTTGGATGAGAAGCGAAATGTCTTCAAAGAAAAACCAGAAAATCCAGTTACCGCTTGAAAAAACCTAGCTGGGAAAGCCAGCTGCGTGACCTTGTACACACACACACCCTCTCTCTCCCCCCTCCCCCCTCCCTCCCTCCCTCTCTCCCTCCCTCCCTCAGCCTAACTCACCTCACAAAGTTGTTGTTGCGGAGAAAATGGGAGGAGGAAGGATATGTTTGCCCATCTTATTTGTAAAAGTAATAAAAGAGGGCTAGAAAATAAAATAAAAAATAACTAAGATCTTTTTGCTCTTAGTTAGATCAAGCTAGAGCCATATCAGTTGGCACGCGAGCCTTGCTGTAACTCAGCTCCAGCGCACATATGTGCGCCGACCAGCTGATTTTTGGCCCTTTTGGTCCTACCAGAAATTGGGAAATGGGCTGTTTCCAGCCTCCGGAGGGCCTCCAGAGGAGTGGGGAAGGCTGTTTCCATCCTCCCTAGGCTCCTAGAAAACCTCTAGAGCCTGAGGAGGGTGAAAAATGGGCCTTGCCGGGCCCACTGTGCCATCATGTGCTAAAAGGGGGGGCACATGTGCAGTGGTGGGGCGCATTGAATTATGGGTGTGGGCATACACATGGGCGATCTCGCCACACTCCCTCCGCTTTTGGCACACAACAGCAAAAAGGATAGCCATCACTGAGCTAGACCAATAGATCGTTTGGTCTATTGTTCTAGCTTGATCTAAATCTAAGATTAGGATGGCATCCTTGGAAAAACCATAGAGGCCCCATTTCTTTTGGATCACCATTTCCTAGGGCCGTCATGGCGAATTTATGGCACGCGTACCCAAAGTGACACGCAAAG
Organism: Coluber constrictor foxii; assembly: GCA_038048745.1. NCBI lineage: Eukaryota > Metazoa > Chordata > Lepidosauria > Squamata > Colubridae > Coluber > Coluber constrictor. The sequence continues at coordinate 748,355 of CM075964.1, read as the reverse complement.
CCATTCCGCCCGGCACACGCGGCCTTGTCTGTTTGTCTTCCGGGTTTCTGGCACTCATGCACATGTGATGATCAGCTGTCCTTCAAGCATGTGGCAGTGCCAAAACCATCCAGTTTGCCATACATGCACGCTAGAACCTGGAAATTTGGCTTTTCCGGAGCACGGCCCCGACAAGCGCACCCGTGCGATGTTTCCATGCTAACTTTTTGGCACTCGGTGCCAAAAAGATGCGCCCTCACTGTCCTAGGGAGATTTCCAGTTCTTTGACAATTCCACAGGAGTTATGGGTTCCGGATTTCGACGGCATTCTGCGAATGAGCTCAATTTAAAACATACAAAACATTTTTGCTCTTATATGGCACCGTTTCCCCCAGCTAAAGGTTAGAGGCCCGAGAGTTTTAGCAGTATGTATAGATAAGTTGGTTAGACAGTGACAATATTATTAGCTGGCACGATACAAAAATAACATTTGAACGGGGCAATTGATAGCTAGCTTACATTCATCAAAAGGCCTTAAGATGGCAATGTTACCTTAACAGACTTTGCAAGCAATCTTCTGTTTTCCAACGGAAACTAAAGGTTTGGGGGAGGAGGGTTGATTGTTGAATATTATATTGTGGGTGATCATTTCCCCGCGGATGACACAACTCGGTGGTTACTGAATAGTATAGTTGCTATGTAAACAGCAATTGCTTATGTATGGGTTTAAGTACAGCTGGCAAAACAGTGCAAACAGAACCATCTGGAATTGGCAGAAGCAACGGGAACGCTGGTGAGATCAGAAAACACTTTCTAAATTTAAAGAAGAGAGGAGCCTTAGCTTTATTGCACCTGTGGGAAATACACTCGGCTATGGAATAAAAAAATATATATACATTTTTAAGGTATTCACAAGAAGGGTGATTTCTTTCTTTTTTTTAAAGAGTTTTTTATTTATTTTTTACAAACATATCAAATCAATGTGTGAACAGTGTGGCACCTGGGTCAGAGGTGAGTTTGAGCAGGTTCTGACCAGTTCTGGAAAACCCGTAGTGGAAATTTTGAGTAGTTCGGAAAACCGGTAGTAAAAATGCTGACTGGCCCCGCCCCCATCTACTCTCTGCCTCCCGAGTTCCAGCTGATCAGGAGGAAATGGGGATTTTGCAGTAACCTTCCCCTGGAGTGGGGTGGGAATGGAGATTTTACAGTATCCTTCCTCTGCCATGCCCACCAAGCCACACCCACCAAGCCATGCCATGCCCACCAAGCCACGCCCACAGAACCAGTAGTAAAAAAATTTGAAACCCACCACTGACCTGGGTGTCATATATTCTAACACGAATAAAACTGGTAAAATGAATCATAATTATTAGATTCAATCAACTTATATGTTCCTAATCATGATACACAATTATAAAAAAGTTGCAATCTGCCCTTATTCAATTATTCCATGTTTTCTGTTATTGTTACTTTTAATTATATAAAAATGTATATATTAACATTCCCCCTTCTCTTATTTCTATCACGTATTCTAACTTTTAATCTAATCGATAGAAAGAAACATTTTCTTTCTATCCTACCTAACTTCTAGTCATGACACCTACCTAAAAAAGAAGAAAGAAAATAAAGAGAGAGAAAAGGAAAAGCAAAACAAAACAACAACAGAAAAGAAAAGAAAAATCATCTATCCATCGTCTCTTGCCCGCTTCAATACTTTTAATTGCTATGCTTTTTTTTTAAATTGTCCTCCCAAATTTCTCTCCTGGATCTCTATCTCTGTCAGAATCTGCTTCTTGGTTATTCAGTCTAAGTATTTCTCCCACCTCTACTCTCTTCCACTGCCCAGTTCCCAAAATTTCTGCCCAGGCCATCTACCCTATCTAAGAAGGGTGATTTCTGAAGCTGAATATGCGTGGGAGAAGGAGTAGCAGAACCTGGGGTTGGAGTCAAAAGAGGACTCAACCTAGAGTCTCTACGTAGTCACAAAGGGACCAAGTTCATTCTCTATTGAATTCCACTGATCCTTATCTAGGGCAAAATAGCACTACTCATTAGTTGAAGAGATAGATTAATTAGTCATGCACAGGTATCATCATCATCATCTTTTAACGACCCCATAATCCTTTGTGGAGTGGAACCTGGGCAACTGAATGGAGCTAGCAGAGTGTTTTAATGGCTGGATGCCCTTCCTGTCGCCAGTACAGAGTTTTATTCAGCAGACATATTCCCAGAGTGTCCAGAGAGAGAAATACCGGCCTCTACCTAGGATCAAACTCACAGCCTCCTGATTGTGAGGCGATAACTCCACCTCTAGGCCATCGCACCACTCGTGCACAAGTGCAGGGAGGCTCCTAGGCTCAAAACAGGGCATGGGAGTACAGCGTGGGCCCTCCCCCGCAACCTGTTTTTTTAAAAAAAATTGATCTATATGCCGCCATTCTCCGGAGACTCAGGGCGGCTTAAAATGCGTTAAGCAATAGTCTTCATACTTTTGTATATTTTTATACAAAGTCAGCTTATTGCCCCCACAAACTGGGTCCTCATTTGACTTACCTTAGAAAGGATGGAACGCTGAGTCAACCTTGAGCCTGGCGAGATTCGAACTTACAGTAATTGCAGACAGCTGGATTTAAATACAATGCATTAGTCTGCTGAGCTATCCAGGCTCATTTTCACTCCCAGGCCCAAAATGGGGCATGGGGGGCATAGTGCCCCCCTATGGCCTGTTTTTGCACCCAGGAGGCTTCCGGGAGGCTGAGTGCTGCCTGTCAAACCCACCATGGCCATGCCCACCCAGCCGGTCATTAGGGCAGAGAACCAATTGTTAAATTATTTGAATGCCACCACTGGCTGCTTCACGCAATTTGCCCTGACCCGAAACAGGTTAACCGACCGTACCAGCAAAATTTACATGAAACACGTGTAACTTGGAATGTCACATGGTCTTTCGTGCCAGAACAATATATGATCTATTTCATGGAATGAAAGTCCCTTTCCAACTGCGTTATTCTGTTATTCATCTTTGATACCTCCAATGTCTTTAGACTTTTCGTCAATAGCAATATAAATGTTCTGGGGAAACTTTCTCCCCGAATCTTGTCTTGTGCAACTGACATGAAAAGTTGAAAGGATTGACAATGCAAATGTTTGTTTCCAGGCAGTTAGTCTTTGGGAGAAATGGAGCTAATTGTGATCTGGACATCACTACTGCAACATCAATAGTGTCTCTTTAAAGGCACAGTGCATTTATTGATTGAGACGGACATAAGGATATTATAGTCCTCTTTTATTTCTTCAGCATCGGTGAAGTATTAATTCAGCCACAAATGCCTTGATTTCCTCCTGATCTCAAAATTAAGGTTGAAGACGTCAACGTGAAAAAGATCATATGGATACTTGTTTAGTAAAAATCCCTTATAGATGGAAGCACAATCAACCTGGATTGGCTTAATTTGGGTATTTTATAACCAGCAGCAGTCCAACAGATTAATCAGTTGATTTAATTAGGACAAACAGATAAAGAGGCACCCAACTATTCATTGATTAATTGTACAAGTCTTATTAGGTGGGTACAATCCCAATTCCTATTCAGAAAAAAACTGGAAATATGCTATCTGCCCAATCACTCTTTGAAAAATTAACAGTGTGTTTTATTCGAATTTATATTGAAGTCCTATAAACTAAGCATTCAGAATACAACGTTGTATATTGATTAAGGTATTCTAACTGAGGCTGGAGGCTTAGCTATATCAACCAAATCAATCTGTTAAAACGATCCACTGATGGATACTAAAATGTGTCACTGATCTTCAACTCCGTTTTAATCTGAAAGTGTATTTGGAAAGTTTAGTTGCCTGTCAAATCTATCGGTCAGAGCTGAAGAAGCTTCTTGGATGAGAAGCAAAACATCTTCAAAGGAAAAAAAACCACAAGAAAGTCCAGTTGCCTCTCGAAAAAAGCATCTACTCTGTTTCCCTGAAAATAAGACCCTGTCTTATAATTTTTTTGAACCCTGAAATAAGCGCTTGGCCTTATTGCCACGCGCTCAAAAGCCCAATTGGTCTTATTATCAGGGATGTCTTATTTTGGGAGAAACAGGGTATCTGTCTGTCTGTCTGTCTGTCAATCTATCATCTATCTATCTATCTATCTATCTATCTATCTATCTATCTATCTATCTATCTATCTATCTATCTATCTATCTATCTATCTTGTTTTCCCCAACATAAGACCTTGTCTTATATTTTTTTGAACCCTGAAATAAGTGCTTGGCCTTATTGCCATGCACTCGAAAGCCCGATTGGGCTTATTATCAGGGGATGTCTTATTTTGGGGGAAACAGGGTATCTGTCTGTCGGTCGGTCTGTCTATCAATCTATCAATCTATCAATCTATCTATCTATCTATCTATCTATCTATCTATCTATCTATCTATCTATCCATCTATCTATCTATCTATCATCTGTTTGTCCTTCCTTCCTTCCTTCCTTCCTTCCTTCCTTCCTTCCTTCCTTCCTTCCTTCCTTCCTTCCTTCCTTCCTTCCTTCCTTCCTTCCTTCCTTCCTTCCTTCCTTTTTTTTTTATTTATTTATATGCCGCCCTTCTCCGGAGACTCAGGGTGGCTTACAATGCATTAAGCAATAGCCTTCATACGTTTGTATATTTATACAAAGTCAGCTTATTGCCCCCACAATCTGGGTCCTCAATTTACCTACCTTAGAAAGGATGGAAGGCTGAGTCAACCTTGAGCCTGGTGAGATTCGAATTTACAGTAATTGCAGACAGCTGGAGTTAATCACAATGCACAATGCATTAGTCTGCTGAGCTATCCAGGCTCTTGACTGAATTGACTGAAATAAATATGATTATCATTATCATCATTATTATTATTTATTGTACAAATTGTCTGGGTACAATCTCTTTTAAGTACAGATAATAAATCCTACACACACAATAATGATGACTATTCTCAAATCCTATCCGCCATCATCTTCACTTATCCTTATTTTTTTTAAAAAATGTTTTATTTAGTTAAACCCTCTGTTCAATTTTATCTATCATCAGTCGATAATATCAAACATAATAGACATCATATAGTGATCACACATATAACCATTATCCCCCAAATAATCATAAGGTTTACTTGTCTTAATTATTCGATGTTCATTATTTAATTTATACAAATTACTTCATCTTTGTTTATATATATCACATTTCTAACTTCTGCTTATTTTAAACTGCTGGTAATTTTTAGGCACTAACAATTCTTCCGTTACGGGGACTCCAGTCAATGCAAGTTGATTAAAAAAAAAAAAACAGAAATCTTAGCATCTGCAAATCTGTTTTAAGAGAGGCAATTACAATAATTGGTGCTATTGCTATGTTTTAGAGATGCTTTTATTCCAGCAATAAAGATAACTACAATAATGGGAGAGCTACGGCTACTTGATCATTCAACACAAACACATCAAGTGGGTTTTGAAAAGCCCAATGGAAGCCCAAGATGTTGGAGTTTTTTTTTATTTTGGTTGGATAAAATAAACACTGACCCAGTTCCCATCTTCTCCCACATCATACCTTGGTATGGAGCCTTGGTGGTGCAGCGGACTAAAGTGCTGTTAAGTAGCACTTAGCTGCCAGCTGCCTGCAATTACTGCAAGTTCGAATCTTACCAGGCTCAAGGTTGACTCAGCCTTCCATCCTTCCGAGATAGGGAAAATGAGGACCCGGATTGTGGGGGCAAGAAACTGACTTTGTATAAAAAAAAAAAAAGAAAGAACACCGCTTTGGGGGGGGGGGCAAAAGCCCTATTAAGTAGGCATATACAAAAGTATGAAGGCTATTGTTTCCTAATATGATTTGATTGCTTATTTGTACCCTATGACTATCATTAAGTGTTGTACTTACGATTCTTGATGAACATATCTTTTCTTTTTATGTACACTGAGAGCTTATGGACCGAAGACAAATTCTTTGTGTGTCTGATAACACTTGGCCAATAAAGAATTCTATTCTATTCTATTCTATTCTATTCTATTCTATTCTATTCTATTCTATTCTATTCTATTCTATTCTATTCTATTCGAATAGAATAGAATAGAATAGAATAGAATAGAATAGAATAGAATAGAATAGAATAGAATAGAATAGAATAGAATAGAATAGAATAGAATAGAAGTCTGCAGCCTTCACAATTACTGTATTTTCCTGCGTATAAGACTACTTTCTAACGCACAAAAATCTTCTCAAAAGTCGGGGGTCGTCTTATACGCCGGGTCTCATTCTCCTGTAACCAGGCAGACCAGCCCATAAGGCTCTCACGAGCCTTAAATGGCTCTGAGGACGGTCGTCTTATACGCCGGAAAATATGGTAAATGTTTTGTGGACAATTACGCAAAGACTACAATTTTTCCACGTCTTAGTAACCCACGTGGGCATCTTTACACAGATCAAATCTGGAAACACAATATGCTTCCCAAGCACCATATATTGTAAATGGATGTGATTCCTTCAATTACAAAACATTTAATGAATCGGTTACTTGAATAAAGAACTTGCCTCGTAATGAGGGTCTCCTTGAAAAGGAACAGTAAACTAGTGATAAGCAATGCCATCTTAGCCAATGGTGTGGTTTATGATCCACAAAACGACTAAATTGAGATAACAAATTAGCCAAACCCTTTTGAGGGCAGAAATTAACCAAGATAATTAATGACATTGTTTCAGCATCTATGAAGCACGGAGAAGAAAATCACTTTTAAACACGTTAATGCTTAAAACATTATTTACAATGTTCCTCCATCTTTATTTTTTGCTTGTTTTCCTAATTTAAGTCTAGCTAGAGCAATATAGCGCTAAAAATAGGCAACAGCTTTCAGAAACGAATAATTACAGTCTCAATCATGTCCTAATGAATTGCTTTTTGTCAGCTCTCTGCCCCTTCCTGACCTGGTGGAATCCGCATTTCTAAAATTCTCAATATGGTAATTCCAACATCTTTAGCAGGAAGCAGGATGAGAAAAAAATGCTTTTAATTAATATATAAATAGCTAAGGTTAAATTGAGCAATAATTTTAAAAAAAACATGTAAGTGAATTATGGCTCTTCTAGATTGATTTACATCAGGGGTGAAATCCAGCAGGTTCTGACAGGTTCTGGAGAACCGGTAGTGGAAATTTTGAGTAGTTTGGAGAACCGGCAAATACCCCCTCTGGCTGGCCCCACAGTGGGGTGGGAATGAAGATTTTGCAATATCCTTCCCCCAGGAGTGGGGAGGGAATGGGGATTTTGCAGTATCCTTCCCCCAGGAGTGGGGAGGGAATGGGCATTTTGCATTATCCTTCCCCTGGAATGGGGTGGGAATGGAGATTTTGCAGTATCCTTCCCCCAGGAGTAGGGAGGGAATGGGGTTTTTTCAATATCTTTTCCCAGGAGTGGGGAGGGAATGGAGATTTTGCAATATCCTTCCCCTGGAGTGGGAATGGGGATTTTGCAGTATCCTTCCCCTGGAATGCAGTGGGAATGGAGATTTTGCAGTATCCTTCTCCTGGAATGGGGTGGGAATGGAGATCTTGCAGTATCCTTCCCCTGCCATGCCCACCAAGCCACGCCCACCAAGCCACGGTAGTAAAAAAAAACTGGATTTCACTACTGATTTACATCCACTGAAATCACAAAACAGATTAAGCCTACGGTTTACTTTTCAAACTTTTTCCCTTTTCTTTTCCCGATTAATCAGTGATTAATTGCTATTCATTTGTTTGTTACAACTTGTGTTGGGAAGTGCTCTGTCAGGCAGGTAGGAGGGGTCAAGTATGAAGCTAGCCTGGAGTCGGTGCGTCACCACAAAAACGGTTAGGGCTGACCCTTCCTAAGTTCCTTGAATCACTCCCAGCTGCCAGACTGGGAAGATTCCTGTACTATAGGCTGGACATAATAAAGTAGCTAGCCCAAACTTTGAACATGTCAAGTTAGTTGTTCACGCCTGACAGATAACAACACATCCTTCACCGAGAATGGCCTTGCTAAACCACAAAAAACGAAAGAGAAGTTTTACAATTCGCCACTAGAAGGCCAGAGATCTTTTGCTGAATAACTGGAGAAATCCATGACTCGGGGGAAGGAGGAACATATGTTCGTTCCATCCTGCTTTTCTGAAATGACATCATTCAGCAAGATATAATTACAACTGTGGAAATCCTGCGTTGAGAATGCTAAAGCGGATTTTTTCCCCCCCCTTTAAAAATTACATTGGCTGGATATATAAAAGTCCGCTGCATAGAGGAACGTGTTGTAGAAAACAAAGATACTCTTGAAGTTTTATTATTTAAATGCTTTATCTTAGACTATTCGAAGCCTTCTTAGAAAAATACACACAAAAGAACGATAAACCTAAAGGCACGGCATAGCCAAATTAAGTCCTTTATACCTTTTGACGTATGCCAGTGCTGTTATAACTTTGAGCGGTCACTAAATGAATGGTTGTAAGTCAAGGATTATCTGTATCCTCTAGGATTTATTTATTTAATTTATTTATTAAACTTACATGATGCCCATATGCTAAATATCCTTCCCAGTTCTATTGTTCTAGATTCCCTCGGCTCAAACAATTCCTGGCAGTTCACACACACACACACCCCAAAAAATAATAGAGATGGTAAAGGATGATACAGGTAGTCTTTGACTTATACAATGATTCATTTAGTGACTGTTCAAAGTTGCAAAAGGACTTATGGCCATTTTTCACAGTTTGCAGCATTCCCATGATCATCCTTTTTTAATGACATCGTAATCCCTTGCCGAGTGGAGTCTGGGCAACTGAATGGAGCCGAGTGTTTACTGGCCGGATGCCCTTCCTGTTGCCAATATGGAGTTTTGTTCAGCCGATATATTCTCTCTTTTTTTTGATTATTATACTTTATTAATTTTTTATAGATATATTCTCATTGTGCCCAGAGAGAAATAACTGCCTCTACCTAGGATCGAACTCACAGCCTTCTGATTGTGAGGGCGAGAGCTCCACCTCTAGGCCACCGCACCACTCGCAGCGTTCCAATGATGATGTGATCAAAATTCAGGCCTTTGACACCTGGTTCATATTTATGACGATTCCAAATTATGTACTTCCCTTTTGCGACCGTCTGACAAGCCAAGTCAACGAGGAAGCCAGATTCACTTAAGTGTTAGTAGGTTAACAACTGCAGGGATCCATTGAGGCAACTGAGGCAAGAAAAAAGGTGATAAAACGGGGCAAAACTCACTTAACAAAATGTCTCGCTTAATGGCAGAAATTTGGGTCTCAATTGTGGTTGTAACTCGAGGACTGCCTGTATAACTACCCTGTTTCCCCAAAAATAAGACCCAACTGGAAAATAAGTCGTAGCATGATTTTTCAGGATGCTCTTAATATAAGCCCTACCCCGGTGATGGGTTTCAAAATAATTTACTACTGGTTCTGTGGGTGTGGCTTGGTGAGCGTGGCATGGCTTGGTGGGCGTGGCTTGGAGGACGTGGTAGGGGAAAGACACTGTAAAATCTCCATTCCCACCCCGCTCCAGGGGAAAGTTACTGCAAAATCCCCATTTCCTCCCGATCAGCTGGAACTTGGGAGGCAGAGAATAGATGGGAGCTGGGCCAGTCAGAATTTTTACTACCGGTTTTCCGAACTACTCAAAATTTCTGCTACAGGTTCTCCAGAACTGGTCAGAACCTGCTGAAACCCACCTCTGCCCTACCCCCAAAATAAGCCCCCGTTAAGATTGTCAGCCAGCTGAGTGCATTTAGGTACCGTATTTCCCCAAAAGTAAGACCTAACCATAAAATAAGCAGTAATGAGTCTTTTGGAGCAAAAATTAATATAAGACCTGGTCTTATTTTCGGGAAAACAAGGTATGTCGAATTTGAACCGGTCTTCGCTGCTCAAAATTGCAAACGTTTTTTCCAAGCCCTTGGTTATCTCTCAAATCTGATTACATGTTTATTTTTACTCTGAACTGAGATGATTATATGAAAAGGAATACCTATAAGGACACACACACGCACACACACACACACACACACATATACAAGGTGGGTGGAGAGAGCCAAAGAGTATTTAGAGTGGTAATATTTATAGATTAATATTTAAAGCCTTGAGAATGGAAGCTTAGCTCCTTTTTTGTAAAAGCAATATGCTAAAGAAAGCTCCACCAGGCTTAAGTCTCTATTCTTCCTCTTTTTTTTTCTCTCTACCCTACAGGGCTAAAATTATTTATAGCGCTTATTTAAAATATCTACCACACATGTGTAAAAAATATTTTTAAAAATCCCAGAGGGAGTTCAAAGCACACTGGAAGTTAAATTTGGCATCATTAATGCATTATAATTCCGAGCACAATTTCCCTGCACCTAAATATAGAGATAAATGTGTAATCACCGTGGCGTTAAGCAAAAGAGCCATTTTTTTTAAAGAACTGGAAGAGTTTTAAAACGGCTCTCAAAGAATTCCGATGCACTGAGCGATATTTTACCCTTATGCCCACTCCTGAAATGCAAATTAGCCTTGGGGAGCACCTGTGGATCTCCAAGCGGTCACAACTTTGCAAACTGAGGGACCAGTTTGCCGAGCCTCCAAACCATAGTTTGGTTGTCGCAAACACCCAAGTTAGAAGCCAAATGTGGTCTAAAGCTAAATCTTGCATGTCACTTGACTGAAAGGTACAGCCCTCAATGTGACGGGAAAATAAAACTACAGTGAAATATATATCATCTGTCAAAGCCATCTATACTACCTCAAACAGCGGAAAATTAAAATCAAACAATGTGGCAGAAACATAAGGAGGAGGAGGAGCAGGAGGAGGAGGAGGAGGAGGAGGAGAAGAGGAGGAGGAGGAGGAGGAGGAGGAGGAGGGAAGGGAAGGGAAGGGAAGGGAAGGGAAGGGAAGGGAAGGGAAGGGAAGGGAAGGGAAGGGGGGAGGAAGAGAGAGAGAGAGAGAGAGAGAGAGAGAGAGAGAGAGAGTTCAGATGTGGGTGTGGTGGCCATATGGACCACTCTAAGAATTTACAAAGAAAACATGTGCAGTTTTTAAATGTATCATCTTCCCCTTTCTACTTAAACAGTATAATTTCTAAATAATGTTCAGAGCTTTGCAAACCTTGTACCTGTATTTATATCAGGTAAATCTTGGTAAACCTCATACCTATATTTCTAATATCCACCTGTTTTGATGACTGTAGGAGAAGAGCAAGCTGAGCCAGAGGGTGAGATCAAATGTGATCAGTTTGGAATCATTGCTCAGCCACAAGAGACCTGTTGTGACTTAGGCTTACTGAGTCACTAAAACACAGAAATAGTCCCAAAAACCTCTTATATTGCAATTGCTGTGAATTACGTTCATTCACAGCTGAGTCCCAAATAGTTGCAAAAAGTCCTTCAGGAGAAGTCCTTCGGGATAATCGCCAACCTTTATCTCCCTTGACACTCTGCCAAAGCCCTACTTGGCAAAGCCACACGGAGCCCAGAATCAAACAGAGATGCCGACTGGGAACAGAATTAACAATGTTGCTTTCCTGCAAAGGGCCCACGTGACTTTGCTCCTCTTTTAAGCCTTATGGGAGGAGCCAATCATCTCCAGGCCTTACTCTCAAGTCGTCCCTTTTGTTTTTACTGTTCTTGCCTTCTGGCAGCTCTGTGCATGCGCACACTAGGAACAGGCTCCTCCTGTTCATCTGCCTCTCTGTTGTCCGACTCTGGAGGCTCCCGAGTCTGCACATAACTCCCAGATGGCCCTGGCCCCATCTCCGCCTCCGATGCAGAACTCTCATCTGAGCCTTCCCCTGACTCCAGGACTGGCCCATGTTCCTCCCCAGCCTCCTCACTGTCTGACTCTGCTGCCAGCTCCACAGGCTGCTGGCAGATCACAAGAAGACCCAACCCCAGCCCTCCATGAATTCCGTTGAATTATCTAGCGCCAGTTTAATTCTGACCATTAGGTGATCAGATTCTTGTATTTAGGTAGCAATATAAAATTCGCTTTGAATTCAACTCCAGAGCTGTGTTCGTTGTGTCTTTCCTTTTGACAAATGGACCTCATTTAAAATTCTCTTATGCAACACACAAAGGGATTCACTCATTTTGAAGTGAGTTACAGAGGCCTTAAAAGAAAAGCAATTAGTGCTTTTCTCCATATAACTTTAGTCCAGGAAATGTTATTATATTTAAGAGAAAATGATTTTTTTCGTTAACGGTTTGAATCAGATACTTCCATAAAAGCCAGTGATGTTGATTTCACAGGCTAATACATCTGGAGAATCCAGTTTTAATTTTCTTTTCAGATCTGTTTCCTGCACGCATTTCTCAGAAACCATGATGCCAGGCTGAAATAAAAATTGAGAGTTGAGCTGGGTGGCGGAATTGCGATCAAAGCAGGAGGCTGTCCTTTGGATCATGGATGATATGTACTCTTTTGATCTGAGAGACGCTTCTCAAGAGAATTGAAATATGGAAGATGCTTCTTTCCAAACCTTATTAAATTAACTTTCATGCTGATTGATGGGAAAGAGAACGCCCACGAAGCTGGCTGATGGTTAAACTTGAGAGACATTCACACATTTTCTCTATTGTGGTCTATTCTGCATAATGCAAATGTCAGGGTAATGATTTAAGAGCTGACTAGCTGCTACGATGACGTAATGCTGGGAAATGAGTCAGCAAGATTTTTTTGGCTGATATCACTTTAAGAGCCTGTAATAAGAAGTGTGTATTTCCATGCTGTAATTGCTGATTGCTGTTTGTTTGAGGTCTGACTAAAGTACGTGTATGTATATATTCTTTGTAGATAAAACCACTATTTACATATTGAGTTTCAAGCCAGCTTTTGCACTCTCCTTCTTCACCCTCATCAGAAGGCTCTTTAGTTCCTCTTTGCTTTCTGCCATTAGAGTTCTGAAAGATACCTGGCTAAAGAAAATATTTTTTTTATAGGAGAAAAGTCTGACTAACTTTATCAGAGCTATATTCAGAATTATTGTGTTTTCGAATGAGCATCTCTCTAAGACACAGAATAACAGAGTTGGAGGGGATCTTGGAGGTCTTCTAGTCCAACCTCTGGTACCATTTCAGACAAATAGTTAACCAATCTCTTCTTAAAAGCCTCCAGTGATGGAGCACTCACAACTTCTGGAGGCAAGTTGTTCCACTGATGAATTCTCCTCACTGTCAGGAAATTTCCCCTTAGTTCTAGGCTGCTTCTCTCCTCGATGAGTTTCCATCCGTTGCTTCTTAACCTTCTCCTGAAGCTTCTTCAGGTGCTTTGAGAACAGGTTGACCCTCTCTTCTAGTGTGAAGCCAACCAAGAACCAATAGCTCAGAAAAAGTTATTTGGGGGAAATAAACCATGTCCTGAAAAAGACTACAGCAAACAAAGATTGTCTTATTAAATACCCTAACAGCCCGTTCCATTTTTGATGCCAAATGATTTACATCTATGCTCCACCAAAAATATAGATCCCAATATTTTTAGATCATTTTTGTAAATTGGGACTAGGGTAATGTATATTCCTAAATTCCCTCACAAGCTTCTCGCATGTTTCTTAGGTAAGAGAGATTCAATTTTAGCACAAAGGCATGATTTATTTTTGTCACGAAGCGGTGCCTCGGAAAATCAATCCTTACGGGAGGGGACCCCTGTTCAATCGGTATTCACTAATACAGCTAAATCAGATTATTCGTCTCAATTTCATTTCTCCTGGGATAAAGGAATTTACCCCTCGGTGGACAATGAGACACAGCTCCAAGCTTCCAGAAACTTCCGTAAGGTTGTTTATGAGACAGGTTTTCTCCAAGCAAAGGAACGTGGCTTGTTTTTTAAAAAACTTTGCCCATAATAATGTCGATATTTCATACAATGCTATGAGACATCCATACCCCAAAATCTTATTCCTTTCAACAGTAATGAAAAGGGCTACCTTCACAATAGCCAGATTACTTCCTAGCCCATATTCCCCACACAAAATCCACCCGGGATGCTTCTGTAAGTCCCCCAAATCATCACATTCAATTGTACATTTTTTTTTCAGATATGACTATGATAAAAGAAGGGAAAGGAAGAAACTGGATATCTTCATCCATCCTTCCTTCCTCCCTCCCTCCCTCCCAAGTCTCCTTTCCTTCTTCCCTCCCTTTCTCCCATCTTTCTTCCTCCTTCCTTCCCTCCCTCCCTCCTCCCCCGTGTCTTCCTTCCTTCTTCCCTCCCTCTGTCCCATCTTCCTTCCTTCTTCCTTCCTTCCCTCCCTCCCTCCCTCCTGTGTCTTCTTTCCTTCTTCCCTCCCTCCCTCCTTCCTTCCTCCTTCCCTCCCTCCCTTTGTCCTGTGGCTTCCTTCCTTCTTCCCTCTCTCCCACCTGTCTTTGTTCCTCCCTCCTGTGTCTTCTTTCCTTCTTCCCTCCCTCCCTTTCTCTCTCCCTCTCTCCTTCCTTCTTCCCTTCCTCCCTCCTGTGTCTTCTTCCTTTCTTCCCTTCTTCCCTCTCTATCTCCCTCCTTCCTTCCTTCCTTTCTTTTCTCCCTCCCTCTTATGGCTTCCTTTCTTCTTCCCTCCCTATCTCCCTCCTGTCTTTCTTCCTCCCTCCATCCCTTGGTGGGTGTGGCATGGCTTGGTGGGCGTGGCAGGGGAAAGATACTGTAAAATCTCCATTCCCTCCCCACTCTGGGGGAAGGATTTTGCAAAATCCCCATTTCCTCCTAATCAGCTGGGACTCGGGAGGCAGAGAATAGACGGGGGCGGAGCCAGTCAGAATTTTTACTACCGGTTCTCTGAACTACTTAACATTTCTGCTACCGGTTCTCCAGAACTGCTCAGAACCTGCTGAAACCCACCTCTGGGCGTGGCAGGGGAAGGATACTGCAAAATCTCCATTCCCACCCCACTCCTGAGGGAAGGATATTGCAAAATCTCCATTCCCACACCACTCTCGTGCCAGCCAAAGGTTGTATTTGCCAGTTCTCCGAACTACTCAAAATTTCTGCTACTGGTTCTCCAGAACCTTTGAGAACCTGCTGGATTTCACCCCAGGTTGCTGCAACTTTGTAAGGATGAAAAGTCACTTTTTTTAGCACCCCTGTAATCTCAAATGATCACTAAGTGAATGGTTGTAAATCAAGAACGACTTGCAAGTGCCCAATTTAAACCCAGTTTAGCATCTAACCCTGAATCTTTCCACATAACTACAATACGGACAAAACTCCAGCCTAGAGCTAGTTGTGGCTGCTATTAAATTAGGACTGGCCTTAGTCTTGTAATTTATGATTTGTTTATTTATTTAAAAAACTTAAGTCAATAAACTTTAATTTTAAAGGAAGGCCTAGCTGAGTGCATTATGTAAATTCAGCCATTGAGTCTGGCATACTATTACCTCCTTCTTTTTTTCATAGTTGGAAAATATGTTTCTTAGAATGAACCAATATGCCAGACAGTAGTGAGACGAATTGAGCTTTCCAGAACCCTGAAAAATGAGAGTGATCAATTTACAAAGTTTGTTCCAAGGTTGAAATCTTGTAATTTGATAGTTATTTTTTCCTGGGTGTTTTTATCGATTAATGGCTCGACTGCATTTTTATCATATGCCTGATTTCTCTCTCTCTCTCTCTCTCTCTCTCTCTCTTGGACTTAAACTGCCAAGAATTGATTAGTTGACAGTGGGCCTATCAATAGAATTATGAAATAAACACATTTTAAATAGAGACTTCTCTGGAAAATAATGGCCAAGACCAACAGGCTTGGCAAGGGCCAACAATATTCGAAAGAATGATTAGCATAGCACTAAAAATAAACCACTCAATTATTTGCGTTCATTTACTTGCATGTCAATCTACAGCGGAGACAAACACCGATATTCTGTTTGGGGCATTAAAAAGACGTGAACTTTAGTTAAAACTCTGTTCAGCGGAGGGGACAGGCACTAAAGATCAGAAGGCAGGGAAGAAAAGGCAAGCCATGTATATCCATAACGGGACATTCATCAACTTCTACTCTACAAGATTAATGGGAGAAAATGCAGGCCTCCCCAGCCTAGGTCTCATTTCGCTCAGCCCGAGGCTGAAATAATTATAATCCCGTTGGGGAATCCTGCGGTAAGAAGCCATGACAGATTTGTCATTTCGGTTTTCAACGAAGAGGCAGAGACGAGACGATTTTCCTCTAAATGAGAAGTTAAGGTTCTCGCCGAGAGGCTAGGCCCCGCTTTTTTTTATTTATTTATTTTATGGGTTCGAGATGGCATCACAAAAAAATATAGAATATCTGCAACAGAAACACAAGCATACCAAAATCGAAAAACTGATCCAGGACAACGTCCGTTTGGCTTTGATTTTCCCGAAGAAAAAATTGGACAATGTTCAATCAGATCTGAACCAACTACGGCGGGTGCTAATACAGGGAGAAGAGAAGAGAAGGGAAGGGAAGGGAAGGGAAGAACGAATAGAGTAGGGTAGGGTAGGGTAGGGTAGGGTAGGGTAGGGTAGGGTAGGGTAGGATAGAGTAGAGTAGAGTAGAGAAGAGAAGAAGGAATAGAGAAGAGAAGAGAAGAGAAGAGAAGAGAAGAGAAGAGAAGAGAAGAGAAGAGAAGAGAAGAGAAGAGAAGAGAAGTAGAGTAGAGTAGAGTAGAGTAGAGTAGAGTAGAGTAGAGTAGAGTAGAGTAGAGTACTCTAGAGTAGAAGAAGAGAAAAGAAGAAAGAGTAGAGTAGAGTAGAGTAGAGTAGAGTAGAGTAGAGTAGAGTAGAGTAGAATAGAATAGAATAGAATAGAATTCTTTATTGGCCAAGTGTGATTGGACACACAAGAATTTGTCTTTGATGCATATGCTCTCAGTGTACATAAAAAAATACATTCATCAAGAATCATAAGATACATAAAGATACATCCTCAACTTAAAAAGGTAAAAGTTCCCCCATACATGTGTGCTAGTTGTTCCCGACTCTAGGGGGCAGTGCTCATCTCCGTTTCAAAGCCGAAGAGCCAGCGCTGTCCGAAGTCGTCTCTGTGGTCATGTCGCCGGCATGACTCAATGCCAAAGGTGGACGGAACGCTGTTCCCTTCCCATCAAAGGGGGTCCCTATTTTTCTACTTGCATTTTTTTACCTGCTTTTGAACTGCTAGGTTGGCAGAAGCTGGGACAAGTCACGGGAGCTCGACCCGTTACGTGGCACTAGGGATTCGAACCGCTGAGCTGCCGACCTTTCGATCGACAAGCTCAGCATCTTAGCTACCACGTCCCTATCCTCAACTTTCAATAGTTTATTTTGTGACAATGTTACGAAATACACTATGTTGTTTACTAAATAAGTAACATAAATAAGTTTACAACGGCACTTGCAGCCATTTTTCACACTTATGAAAAATGACCCTGTGATTAAAATTCGGGCCCTTAACAAGTGATTCATATTTATGACAGTGGTAATGTCCCCGGGGGCCACACAATCAATCCCCTTTGGCGAATGTCTGACCAGCAAAGTCAACAAGGAACCCAGATTCACTTAATAACTGTGTGACTCATTTAACGCCTGCGGCAATTCGCTTAAGCAACATGGCAAGAAAAGCCGTAAAATGGGGCAAAACTTAACACATTTTTCACTTAGCCTACATAAGTGGGGAACTCAGATTCACGAAACAACGTAAGTCTTAGAATGAGGCTCAGTTAACAAATGGTCCTAAATTGAGGACTACCAGTATTGGAAATGGGGAGTGTTGATAATCCTAACGGTGACTGTGGGAATGTTCCAGAAACTTTATATCATATTGCCACAGAATGCCACTTCAGAGGTTTCCAGGAATACCCTCAAGAATTATATCATCTCAAGGGCACAGCTGCCCAATGGTTAAATGATCTGGATTGTAGGCTTAGCCCAGTCTAATAACTGCTCGTACATAATTTAATTTTATGCTTAATTTTATTCATCATTTGTATTGTGCGTTTTTTCACTGTTCTGGTTTTATATTTTGCGACCCATCTTATGTACTCTTTTTGTGAATTTGACATCTTAATGCTGTATTCCCTCATGCCATGCAAAATAAATAAATCAAAAAACGAACTCCTGCCCAATCTTCCTACTTCCTATGCATATGAAATACATCTAATTAATCTTCCATTCCTCCGTTGACTCTTGTGGGGTTCCCATCACAATAGGAGTATCCCATTCTTCGTTTGGATTAATTAACTGAGATTTCTTCCTCCTAGAATCTGGGACGTGATGGATGGTGAAAAAAATAGTAAGGGAGGAAAAGAACAAACTTTTGACTAAGTACGTCTGGTCTTAAGACCTACTTGGTTAATTATTTTTTATGCTTTTTTATCTGTCTTGGAGGTAAATCTGAAGATAATCAGCTGATTCCTCTTTCTATCCTTTTTCAAGGTAATTTTTTTCAGCCTTCATTGCAATGTATTAACATCCTATCTTCCAAAAGAATTTCACACGATAGGGTCCAAAGACCTTTGGACTTCAACAATTATAAATATTCAAAAATATTAGAATATTACAAAATGGAGAGCCAATCTCTTCTTAAATACATACAGTGTTGGAGCATTCACAACTTCTGGTGGCAAGCTGTCCCACTGATTAATTGTTCTAATCATTAGGAAATTTTTCCTTAGTTTAGGCTGCTTTTCTCCTTGATTAGTTTCCACCCATTGCTTCTTTTCCTGCCCTCAGGACATTAGTCTGTATCAATGAAATACAGATTTATATTTTACAGAATATTGATACAGAATTAGAGAAATCTGTATCAATGAAATCACCAGAGGATTTGGACTTCAAAGAATATTTATATTATAATTTTTGAATATATGTATTTTTGAAGTGCAAAGGCCTTTGGGCTTCAACCCTGTTTTCCCGAAAATAAGACATCCCCTGATAATAAGCCCAATTGAGCTTTTGAGCGCATGCGCTTAAATAAGCCTCCCTCCGAAAATAAGTCCTCCCCGAGAATATTTAAATGCAGAGCTAGAAACAGATAAGATGGCAAGAGGAGCCCCATCTTGCTCCACGCACCCCAAAATAATAAGGCCAAGCGCTTATTTTGGGGGTTCAAAAAATATAAGACAGGGTCTTATTTTGGGGGTTCAAAAAATATAAGACAGGGTCTTATTTTGGGGAAAACATGGGTATTTAAAAATATATGTCTATATCAATATAAAATACAGATTTATATTTTACAGAATATTGATACAGTTCAGTTTGGTTTGGTTTGGTTTGGTTTGGTTTGGTTTGGTTCGGTTCAGTTCCATTTAGTTTAATTTAGTTTAGTTTGGTTTATTGTCATTGCACCTCGTACAATGAAATTAAATGCCATCTTCAGTGTACATCATACATAAGAAAACTATATATAAAAAAAGCCACACACACATCCTTCACATTCACTACAGTTGAATTGAGAATTACAGAAATCTGTATCAATTAAATCACCATTGTCTAATTCTTGAAAACAGCTCCACAAATGATGGCCTCTCTTCCTTCTTTCCTTTTCTTTTTCGCTGGCATTATTTAATTTCCAAGCACCCCGTTTCGCTTTGACTAATTTGAGACACAATCTTAAAAAAAAAAAAGAGTTGTGTTTTCCTGTTATTTATACTGTTTATAAAATTCTGTAGGAAGCAGATTTAAAAAAAACAAAACACCAGACCACGTGATCAAATTGATCAGGGGTGGGAATAACCTTAAATTTAATGAATTGAGATAAAATACTGAATGTTTCTTTCTGCAAAAGGATTTGTCGTATGCACAAGCATAGAGAGTATATATGAAAATATTAGTCCATTCTGTTCTTTGCAGCATTAGACCTAGGAAACCTGCCAGACACATCCGTCCCAATGTGTTATGGTCTGCCAGCAGCCTGCAGAGCTGACAGCGGAGTTGGACAGCAATGAGGCTGAGGAAGAACATGGGCCAGTTCTGAAGGCTGGGGAAGGCCCGGATGAGGGCTCTGCATCGGAGGCAGAGATGGGCTCAGGGCCATCGGGGAGTGATGTGCGGACTCCGGAGCCTCCAGAGGCTGACAGCAGAGAGGCAGAGGAACAGGAGGAGCCTGTTCCTAGTGCACGCATGAGAAGAGCTGCCAGAAGGCAAGAGCAGCTAAAGCAGAGAGGACGACTCAGGAGTAAGGCCAGGAGATGATTGGCCCCTCTCATAAGCCTTAAAAGATCAGCAACGGCTCTTGGGCTCTTTGTCGGAAAACAACGTTGATAGATTGGTTTCTTGTCTTGCTGCATTTCTTTCTTGTCAGCGTCTTCTGCTCCTGAACTTTTGCCAAGAAAAGCCTTTGGCAGGTTGCCTAATTAGACCAAGGTTGGTGATAAGGCTGAAGAATTGTGTTATGAAGAGTTTGCTTTAATTTAGTTTGGACTACGCTGAGAATGAGTTAATTCTCAGCTGTTCTAATAAAGTCTGTTTGTTTCGAACTGTTTGCGTCTGATAATACCTACTTGGGCCTGAGTCACAACACAATGAAATAATCGTACATGATCTCAAATAAAAAGAATGGGGGATTATTTCTTTTGTTAAAGCAAGGATGGACTCTAATTCTTGACTAATGTCATCCAGCCAATGGGATACAGATAAGAGAGGGAAGTTTATGTCCAGAGGCTTTCAACGTGATTACTCCAGCTGACACACTTTTCTTTAAAAGAATTAGAGCTACGTAAGTAGTCAGAGCTACTGAATTGATTTTATATCCTTACAATTCCCCGTCTTCACTTGTTTTTTTTTTTAGGACCTGCGAAGTCGGCAGCTTGTTCATCTTCAGAATTGGGGTGGGGAGGGGAGAGAATTACAACATGGTTGTAAACAGTTGCAGGAAGTCTCATTTAACAACAGAAATTTCGTTCTTTCTCTTTAATTGCTAGTTAGTCTATTCATTTCTGCACATTCTAATATTTTCCTAATCGCCTTCTCTTCAGTAGGAATCTCTTCACCTTTCCAATATTGTGCAGATACAATTCTAGCTGCTGTTAATACATGAATAATAAAATATATTTTTTCTTTGTTAAAAGTTTCAGGCAAGATCCCCAACAAGAATATTTCTGGTTTAAACTCAATACGTTGTTTTATCATCTTTTCCAACCATATCTTTATGATTATTATGCACCTCGATAACTGTGTGGTTTGGCTCTGCAACCCAACAAGAGAGACACGGAGTTCAGAGGATAATTAGAACTGCAGAAAAAACCAATGGCTACCAACCTGCCTTCCATTGAGGACTTGTATACTGCACAAGTCAAAAAGAGGGCTATGAAAATATCTACAGACCCCTCATATCCTGGACATAAACTGTTTCAACTCCTACCCTCAAAACGATGCTATAGAGCACTGCACACCAGAACAACTAGACACAAGGACAGTTTTTTCCCGAATGCCATCACTCTGCTAAACAAATAATTCCCTCAACACTGTCAAACTATTTACTAAGTCTGCGCTACTATTAATCTTCTCATTGTTCCCATCACCCATCTCTTTCCACTTATGACTGTATGACTGTAATTTTGTTGCTTGTATCCTTACGATTTATTGTATATTGATATTGTTTCCAATTTGTACCCCATGACAATCATTAAGTGTTGTACCTTATGATTCTTGATGAACGTATCTTTTCTTTTATGTACACTGAGGGCATATGCAGCAAGACAAATTCCTTGTGTGTCCAATCACACTTGGCCAGTAAAGAATTCTATTCTATTCTATTCTATTCTATTCTATTCTATTCTATTCTATTCTATTCTATTCTATTCTATTCTATTCTATTCTATTCTATTCTATTCTATTCTATTCTATTCTATTCTATCCTATTCATTATATGATATGGGAAGCATTTTATCAATGGTTAGAGGGGAAGAAAAGGACATTGGAAATAAAGGAAGAGGACAATAAGAATAGAAAATATATTAAGATAGACATAAGGATAAAATGGCAATTGATAATATGCTTATGAGAATATGTTTAATGTTATTATTGTATTTTTATTAGAAGATATGTTATGAAAAAGATGCTGAAAAAGAGTTACACAAGGTATAATTATTCAATGTATATAATATGTGGAAGGAAGTGGCACAGAAATATTTGTACCCAGACGAAACACCACTTAAGAAGAGATGAAATGTTTATATTTTTTTTTTACATGGAAAATAAATAAAAAATTTATACATATATATATAAAAGAAATTGGGTGCTCAGTCATAGGCCTCAATCGAGAACTACCTATAACTCACTTCTCATTTAATATGCTCTCACTAGAATATTTATTCTGTTTATTCAAAACAGACTCCAGGAATATTGATTCTATTTATTCAAAAGAGGCTCCTGTTGAGGAGAACTTCAGATTAGTGAATCGGGCTTCTTTTCTGATAAATCCGAGGCTAATAACGCATGGTTTTGCAGTGCCTTTGAAATCAAGCCAGGCCACATTAAGGTTGTGGTTCCAATGTACAACACAATTTTAAAAATAAAGAAGACACCAATTAGGCTGTTAGAAAACACCATGAAAAGGTATCCAGAGTTCACCGTGGCAATTACGACATCCCTTGTGAACAGCCCTGTAATTAACGTGTAAAGCAGCCAGAAGGCATGTATGTTATCATTGCGGCAAACTTAAATACGGAGTTGAGCTCTGAACTAATCCCCTAATCATCTTTGTCACTCTTCTCTGCACTCTTTCCAGAGTCTCCACGTCTTTTTTACATCGACCAAAACTGAATGCTGTATTCCAAGTGTAGCCTTACCAAGGCATTATAAAACACTATTAGCACTTCACGTGATCTTGATTCTATCCCTTTGTTGATGCAGCCTAGAATGTGTTGGCTTATTTGGCAGCTGCTGCACACTGCTGGCTCCTATTTAAGTGATTGTCCACTAGGACTCCAAGATCCCTCTCAGAGTTACTACTATTGAGCAAGGTCCCACATATTCCTTGGGACAGTCCCTCAAATATTAGAACACAATGACTCTATGATTCATATGTCATGCTATACATTTGAAACTCACACCAGCCTGGATGTTGTAAACACAGCTTCAGAATTAACAGACATCTTTCCGTTCACAAAGAAAGACTTAACTTTAGCCATTAGAAGAATTCAGATAGTGTAAACTTAGTAAATTTTTAAAAAGAAAAAGATTTGTAAATCACTCCTTCCACTAATTTTTTGCTGAGCAACAATTCGGTGATGTCAATATATAGCACATGCTGATTCTCTTTTAGCAGTTCTTCATATTTAACATGCATCCCTAGTTAAAGGTAAAAGGTAAAGGTTCCCCTTGCACATATGTGCTAGTCGTTCCCAACTCTAGGGGGCGGTGCTCATCCTCCGTTCCAAAGCCGAAGAGCCAGCGCTGTCCGAAGACGTCTCCGTGGTCATGTGGCCGGCATGACTCAATGCCAAAGGCGTACGGAACGCTGTTCTCTTCCCACCAAAGGTGGTCCCTATTTTTCTACTTGCATTTTTTACCTGCTTTCGAACTGCTAGGTTGGCAGAAGCTGGGACAAGTCACGGGAGCTCACCCCGTTATGCGGCACTAGGGATTCAAACCGCTGAACTGCTGACCTTTCGATTGACAAACTCAGCATCTTAGCCACTGAGCCAGCACATGGAAGGAAGGAAGGAAGGAAGGAAGGAAGGAAGGAAGGAAGGAAGGAAGGAAGGAAGGAAGGAAGGAAGGAAGGAAGGAAGGAAGGAAGGAAGGAAGGAAGGAAGGAAGGAAGGAAGGAAAGGTTAGGGTTATAAAAGCAACTTAGAACTAAGTAAAAGTAAAAGTAAGTGAGAGTAATTAACCAACTTGCCTCCAGAAGTTGAAGGTGCTCTAACATTGGAAGTTTTTAACTAGAGATCGGACAGCCATCTTCCAAGGTCCCTTCCAATTCTGGTTATTCTGTTATTTTGCTTAAAATAAAATAGTATGAAAATTCAATGCCCCCATGCACAGTGTTTAAACATCTGAGAACTTTAGCCCTCTGGCATCCAAGCAATCCCTTCAGACATAATTTAAGTTCTTGGTTTTGTGTAATGCTTGTGCTGGGTTTGACTAATCTGCCAAGCCGGCCCACTTTAATGGCTACCCATAAATAATTCAATTTTTAATTATGCTACCAGACCTTGACCTGAAGTCAGCGGGCGGGGGGGGGGGGGGAGAGAGAAGAAAGGAAAGGAGCCCAGGGATCGACCCACTTAGGTTTCAAGCAGCTGAGCTCTCCTTCAAAACACAATTTTTTTCTTCCACCACTAGAAGAAGCACCTGCTTGCAAATATATGTTTTTGTAATAAATTGGACAGCGTTGTAGACAAGGCTTGGAGTACGGAACATTAATTCAGATGGAGCGCCTTTCAATCTTCTCCGTTTTGATGACAAGCTTGTGAATGGAAACCAAATGCTCAGCTAAGCACGGTCTTCATTACGCCCGACAAATCTCTACTCATCCTGCTTGACAAATTGTCAAAATTACATCTAAACTCCTTGACATCACCATTTTAAATTCCGCGTTCCCTATCTTTTTTTTTTCTCCTCTGCTATCTCTGAATTCTCCACCGCCAAAAGTCGATCGGGGGGAAAAGCTACGCGCTGACGTAGTTCTTCCAATCCCGTGATGGCGAACCTATGGCATGTGTGCCAGAGGTGGTATAGCAGAGCCCTCTCTGTGGGCATGCATGCCGTCACCAGCTGCTCTTCTGATTCCTGGCCAGCTGGTCTTCACGAGCACTAGAGCACTGGAAAACGGCCGGCAAAACAGCCTGAAAACAGCCCAAAAAATGGCCGGAAAATGGCCAGAAAAATGGCCTGAAAATGACCTGAAAAATGACCTGAAAACAGCACGAAAAAAGGCCCAAAAATGGCCTGAAAAAGGCCCTCAAACCAGCCTGAAAATGGCCTGAAAAACAGCCTGAAAATGGCCCAAAAACAGCTTGAAAATGGCTCCAAAACAGCTAAAAAATGGCCTGAAAAACAGCCTGAAAATGGCCTGAAAAAAGCCTGAAAACAGCCCAAAAACAGCCTGAAAAAGGCCTGAAAAACAGCTTGGAAAATGGCCTGAAAAAGGCCTGAAAAAGGCCCAAAACCAGCCTGAAAATGTCCTGAAAAAGGCCCCAAAACAGCCTGAAAACAGCCTGAAAAATGGCCTGAAAACAGCCTGAAAACAGCCTGGAAAAGGCCTGAAATCAGCTTGAAAAACGGCCTGAAAAAGGCCAAAAATGGTCTGGAAAAGGCCCCAAAACAGCCTGAAAACAGCCTGAAAAATGGCCTGAAAACGGCCCCAAAAATGGCTAAAAAAACAGGCAGGGCAGACACCAGCCAGCTGTTCTTTGAGTTTCTGATGCTCTGGCGCACACGCATGGACATGCGTACCGGTTTGAGCACTTGGTGCCGGAAAGATTCACCATCACTGTTCTAATCTACGGCATTGCAGAATATTTAGTGCTAGAGCGGTCTGAACTCTGGATGGCCCCAATTTCTTTTTTTTTAAATACAGGTGGTCCTCAATGTATAACAGTTCACCTAGCGGCCATTCGAAGTTACAACAGCACTGAAAAAAAGTGACTTAGGATCATTTTTCACACTTATCACCGTTGCATAAATCCACGGTCACATTTGGATTTACATTTGGATCAGTGGTTGTATTCAGCCGGTTCTATCCGGTTCGAACGAACAGGTAGCGGCGGCTGCGGGTGGCTCCGCTCACCTGCGCCCGGATTGTAATCACATCCCATTTATCGATGTTTTTGATGCTTTGCACATGCGTGGAAGGCCCTGTGCATGTGCCTAGGTGGCGCGTACGAGCGAAACAAACATGCATGCATGCGTGCTCACCTTTGCGAACCGGTACTGAAGTTAAGTGACTACCACCCCTGATTTGGATGCTGGACAACAGGCTCACATGTATGACGGTTGCAGTGTCCCGGGGAGGGGAGTGTCATGTGATCTCCGTTTTTTGCAACCTTCAGACAAGCAACATGCCTATGGCTCTATGAACTAGAACAGCTGATCCAAACCTTCTGGCCCCAGAGTCCAGCTACGAGAGAAAAATTGTCTTCCATGGACCAGGGGCGATGTATGTGTAGTTGGGGGCACCCTTACTTAGGTCCCCAATAGGCCGCAGCCTGTCCAGATTAAAAGTTGTGGACCTCTGGATTAGACCAATAAAATTAAAAAAACAGAATGGGAGGGGAGGGGAGGGGAGGGGAGGGGAGGGGAGAGGAGAGGAGAGGAGAGGAGAGGAGAGGAGAGAAGAGAAGAGAAGAGAAGAGAAGAGAAGAGAAGAGAAGAGAAGAGAAGAGAAGAGAAGAGAAGAGAAGAGAAGAGAAGAGATAATAGAAGGGAAGGGAAGGGAAGGGAAGGGAAGGAAAGGGAAGGAAGGGAGAAGGGAAGGGAAGGGAAGGGAAGGTGAAGGGAAGGGAAGGGAAGGAAGGGAAGGGAAGGGAAGGAAGGGAAGGAAGAAGGGAAGGGAAGGGAAGGGAAGGGAAGGGAAGGGAAGAGAAGAATGCAGAATAGAAGAGATAATAGAATAGAAGGAAGGGAGGGGAGGGAGGGGAGAGGAGAGGAGAGGAGAAGGAGAGAGGAGAGGAGAGGAGAGGAGAGGAGAGGAGAGAGGAGAGGAGAGGAGAGGAGAGGAGAAGAGAAGAGAAGAGAAGAGAAGAGAAGAGAAGAGAAGAGAAGAGAGAGAAGAGAAAGAGAGAAGTGGAGGTAGAAGAGAAGAGTATATAGAATGGAATGGAATGGAATGGAATGGAATGGAATAATAACTTTATTGTCAGTTTGAATGTATCACTAATGGTTCTGTTGGCATGGCTTGGTGGGTGTACATGTGGCTTGGTGGCCATGGCAGGGGAAGGATACTGCAAAATCTCCATTCCCACCCCACTCCTGGGGGAAGGATATTGCAAAATTTCCATTCCTACCCCACTCTGGGCCAGCCAGAGGTGGCAGGTGCCAGTTCTCCAAACTACTCAAAATTTCCACTACCAGTTCTCCAGAACCCTGTCAGAATCTGCTGGATTTCACCCCTGGTCTCTACCTCTAATATAAACATAAAGATGACAAGATACATACATACATACATACATACATACATACATACATACATACATACATACAAAATTATGCATGTACCCATATATTGGAAAATGGAAAAGAAGACATTAGGACTAACCAATCAGAATAACGTAAGGATAATCTTCCAAATGAAGAAACAAGGCAAAAAAAAAGAAAAAGGAAAAAATAATAATCAAGATACGTACCCATAGATAATACAATGAAATAAACGAATGCCACCTTTTTTAATATCAAATGAAAATTCTCCGCTGGGACTTAAAACCTAAATTCCATAATCCTGAGGAGCTACCCCAATCAAAAGCCCTCTTTGTAGGAAACAATTCCTGCCTAATCCCACGTCTTGTTCTTTCCAAAAAATCTGCAAAAAAAATTTAACGCTTCAGCAACTGGGGAAACTCTTCCCAACCAAGCTACAAAACAGACCATTTGTTCCTCAAGGGCAATTAACGCTACCCACAAAATCCTTTGGAAGCCATCAACTTCATCACTGGTTCCACGTATTTATTATTCAGGCCACGGGCAGAGTTTCCACGCTGGCAGATTGCGAGTGGCCCGCGCGCCAGTTTCCCCCTGGAACTCAGGAACGGCCTTTGCATTCTCACATGGCACAAAACTCTTGATCAATAATTCAGAGGACGATGCTTGTTAAGTATTAGCTCCGAAGCTGACCTGTAACCAAGCACCAATCTTGGCACATCATTCCCTCTCTCTTTTTTTCCCCCCTATCTTTAATTACCGGATTAAATTCTCTTCCAGGTTTGAGGTTTCCAATCCATCCCTTCTAGGAACCTCATTAGATGGATGTGAAGAATGCAGCATCAGTTTTGGTCCCCACATTAGAAAAAAAAAAGATATGAGACTTTGGAAAAAGTGCAGAGAAGGGCAATGAAGATGATTAAAGGCCTGGAGACCATAACATACGAAGAACAGTTGCAGGATTTGGGTTGGCCGGTCTAGAGAAAAGAAGAATTAGGGGTGACATGATAGCAGTCTTCCTATATTTGAGGGGACTGCCACAAAGAGGAGGGAATCAAATTATTCTCCAAAGCACCGAAGGCAGGACAAGAAACAATGGATGGAAACCAATCAAGGAGGCGGCCCTTTGAAGCCCCGCGGCAAGAGTTTAAACAGCTTCTTCCTTCTAGCCGATCAGCTGGGACTCAGGAGGCAGCAATAGATTGGGGGTGGGGGCTAAATAAAAGGTAAGAATAATGCAGGGAGAGACGGGCGGGGGAGGCAGAAACCAGTTCGGTGACATCGCTACCAGCTCGGCCGAACCGGGCTGAACCGGGAGGAACCCACCACTGATTCCATTCCATTCCAGTTCTTATTTTATTCTCTTTTCCTCTTTTTCTCTTATTTCTTATTTCTTATTTCTTATTTCTTATTTCTTATTTCTTATTTCTTATTCTTATTTCTTATTTCTTATTTCTTATTTCTTATTTCTTATTTCTTATTCTATTCTATTCTATCTAATTCTATTCTATTCTATTCTATTCTATTCTATTCTATTCTATCTACTCTACTCTCTACTCTACTCTACTCTACTCCACATCCACTCCACTCCACTCCACTCCACTCCACTCCACTCCACTCCACTCCATTCCATTCCATTCCATTCCATTCCATCTTCTTTATTTTATTCTCTTATTCTCTTATTCTCTTATTTCTTATTCTATTCTATTCTGAGAAAAAGGAAGAAAGGAAGCTACCAACATTTTGGAGTTTCTAATAAAGTAAGCATACGTACCCCCCAAAAATTAATAATAATAATAATAACTGGGAATGTGTTTTGGCTTAACGAATTAAATGTTTGCAGTGATAGAGAAGAGCTGTCCCGCGGTGACATAATCTCCGTTTGCAATTTTCTGGCAAGCAAAGTTCTACTTAACAACCGTGTTACTACTTAACAATTGCAGTGACCCGCTTAACCATCGTGGGAAGAAAGGTCATTAAATGGGACCAAAAAAAAAAAATCCACTTAACAAATGTCTTGTTTAGCAACAGAATTTTTGGGCTCAATGTGGTCGTAAGTCAAGAACGACTTAAAGTGCCTCAAAGTAGCAGTCTACCCATCTCATAATGATGATTTAACAAGTACAGTATTGCAATTTTTAGGTTACTATGCTATACAAATTTTGAAAGGATACTGCTCCAGTTCTGGAATTTTTCCAACTCTTCGTAGCTGGAGACAGGCCATTGAAAACAGCAGCACTAAAAATAATCCACGCAGTGATCACAAGCTGTCCCAGGGTTTAAGATATATTCTTTTTTGTTTTGCTTGCTTGTTTTACCAAAAAAAAAAAGGAAAAAAAATTCCCTTGGCAACTAAATAGAAAAATTAACAGCGAAAGTCCTATGGCAATACAAATTTAAATTCTGGTCTCCCAAAAAAAAAGATAAATGATATGTAAATGCGTCCGTATTATCGCAAGTTATAAATTTCATGCTTTTGTGTCAGGCTCCCATGTGTTCTGACCTCTGTTTTGTTAAAATGCACCGTGACGGAAAAAAAGAGATGGAAGAAGATCATTTTTTATCGTGGTTCAGATGGCGTTAGGGAGACAAGGGAAGATGACTTACGATACAGATAACCCGTCTAATCTTTGCAAAAATATATCAAACTTTTATGTGATGTCCCACTGCCTGGAGGCCGTGCGGGTCTGGATGGGAGGAAACAGGCTCAGACTCAACCCTTCCAAGACCGAGTGGCTGTGGCCTTCCGGCATCCCGATATGGTCAGCTGGTGCCATTGCTGACTATTGGAGGGTGAACTTTTGCCGCCCTCAGAGAGGGCTCACAATCTGGGTGTCCCTCCTGGATGCACGTCTGTCTTTAGAAGAGGCAATATGATGGCCGTGGCCAGGTGGGCTTTTATCGGGTTCACCTGATTTGCCAGTTGCGGCCCTTTCTGGACTGGGACGCCTTGCGCACGGTCACCCATGCCCTTGTCACCTCCCAGCTGAGTACTGTAATGCTCTCTACATGAGGCTCCCCTTGAAGAGCACTCAGAGGCGCCAACTGGTGGGTAGTTATGGGTGCGACTCATTGCGCCCACGTGACACCTCTCCTGCACAAGCTGCACTGGCTCCCAGGTGTGATTCAAGGTGTTGGTTACCACCTTTAAAGCGCTCCATGGCTTAGGACCTGGGGTACCTATGAGACTGACATTCTGCCACCAGCTGGCTCACCCACCGGCCAATTCGCTCCACAGAGAGGGACTCCTCAGGGTGCCGTCGGCCAAGTTTTGTCGGCTGGTGACACCCAGGGGGGAGTGCCTTCTCTGTGGGAGTCCCCTGCCCTTTGGAATGAACTGCCCCCGGAAATGCGTAAGATCTCTGACCTCCGTGTATTCGCTGTGCCTCAAGACCCTGCTGTTCCGCCAGGCCGGACTATCTCTGTAAACGTTTTTAAATTTCTGGGTTTTAATTTGGGCCGAAAGTGTTTAATATTTTTTTCTAATTATTTTTTAAATTGATGTTTGTATACTATGTGTTTTAACTGGCTGTACACCGCCCCGAGTCCTTCAGGAGAAGGGCGGTATAGAAAAAAAATTACAAATTACAAAATTGTTGTTTGGGGATGGGGAGATCGCTTCCTGTTCTCCCTCCCCCTCTTTTTCCAGTGAAAAGAAGGACCAGGGGCAGTAGTGGGATTCAGTCGGTTCAGGCCAGTTTGGGCAAATCCACCCCTCCCCGCCCCATCCAGGAATCCCCACGCATCCCATTTTGGCTCCCAGGATAAGTGCAGAGAGGCCCAAAATGGGGGGGTGGGGGAGTGCATTCTCCCCATGGCCCATTTTTTTTTTCTCCCAGAGGGTGTGCAGAGGCCGAGTGCTGCCTATCACACCTCCTGGCCATGGCCACCATGGCCACACCCACCCAGCCGGTCCAATAGCACAGAGAAGAACCGGTTGTTAAATTATCTGAACCGCACCACTGACTAGGAGGTGTCATGATAGCCGTGTTCCAATATCTCAGGGGCTGTCCGAAAGAAGAGGAGGAGTCAATCTATTCTCTAAAGCACCTGAGGGCAGGACAAGAAGCAACGGGTGGAAACTAATCCAGGAGAGAAGCAACTTAGAATTAAGGAGGAATTTTCTGACAGCGAGAAGAATTAATCGGTGGAACAACTTGCCTCCTGAAGTTGTGAATGTTCCAACACTGGAAGTTTTTAAGAAGAGGTTGGATAACCATTTGTCTGAAGTGGTGTTAGGGCAGTGATGACTAATCCTTTTGCCATCGTGTGCCAGGAGCATGGGGTGGAAGGATCACATGCGTGCCCGCACCCATAATTCTATGCGCCCCGGAGTTGGCAAACGGGCCATTTTCTGCCTCCGGAGGGCCTCCGGGGGGGCCGTTTTCGCCCTCCCCAGGTTCCTAGAAAGACTCTGGAGCCTGGGAGAGCAAAAAAAAATGGGCCTTCCGGTCCCACCAGAAGTTGGCAAATGGGCCATTTCTGACTTCCAGGGGCGGAGGAAGCCTTTTTTTGTCCTCCGTCAGACTCCTAAAAAGGCACTGGAGCCTAGAGAGAGAGAAAAATGGGCCTCCCCCACCCTCCACCCCCAAGACCCTCCACATGCAGGAAACAGCCTGCTTCCCTACTTCGGTGGGCCCAGAAGGCCCGAATATCAGCATGCGCGTGCCGGAGCTGAGCTTCTGTGCCCACTGATATGGCTACATGTGCCACCTGTGACATGTGTGTCATAGATCACCATCCCAGGCATAGGGTTTCCTACCTAAGCAGGGGGTTGGACTAGAAGACCTCCAAGGTCCCTTCCAACCCTGTTATTCTGTTTTCCGTCACATGCAACGCAAGGCTCTACCGCGAAGTGGTATTTTTAGAACTCATTTTTCTTTCCTGCCCTCCCAACGCTCTCATTACAAAAGAACTGAGAGCTGACACTGGCAACGCGTTATTAATGTCTTTTCCCCTTTTTGCTCCAGTGCAGGCTGGAATGCACGACACAGAATGTACTTTTTTCTCGCCACGACTTGTGAAGCAAAACATCTGCGTTCCGGGCACAGATGGCCCCCTGATCCCTCCGTGCACACCAGAAGAAACTGACGGAAAATGGCAAAAGGGGGGGGGGAAGTCTGCGTTGAATCATTTTGCTTGCAAATCTGCCACCATCTGAGTAAGTAACAGAGCTGGAGGGGTGCTTGGAGGTCTTCTAGTCCAACCCCATCCCACTGCAGACAAATGGCTGTCCAATCTCTTCTTGAAGGCCTCCATTGTTGGAATGCACACGACTTCTGGTGGCAAGCTGTTCCATTGGTTAATTGTCCCTCCCTGTTAGGAAGTTTCTCCTTCATTCCAGGTTGCTTCTCTCTTGGGTTACTTTCCATCCATTGTTTCTTGTCCTGCCCTCCGGGGCTTTGGAGAACAAATCTATCCCCTCTTCTCTGTGATCTCTTCTCTCTGATTGGATCTATATGTTCTTCTTTTTTTAAAAAGGGGGGAGAAAGTTATTATGAAATGGAGGTATTTTTTTGCAAGCTGTTCCACTGATTAATTGTCCTCCCTGTTACGAATTTTCTCCTTGGTTCTAGGTCGCTTCTCTCCTTGGTTAGTTTCCATCATTGTTTCTTGTCCTGCCCTCAGGTGATTTGGAGAATAGCTTGACTCCCTCTTCTTTGGGGCAGCCCCTGATATATTGGACGACTGCTCTCATGTCCTCCCCTGGTCCTTTTTTTCATTAAACTAGATATAGCCAATTCCAGCAGTCATTCTTTAGATAGATAGATAGATGATAGATAGATAGATAGATAGATAGATAGATAGATAGATAGATAGATAGATAGATAGATAGATAGGAGAGAGAGAGAGAGAGGAATGTATTGATAGAGAGATTATATAGGATATAGATGAGAGAGAGAGAGAGAGAGAGAGAGAGAGAGAGAGAGATAATAGATAGATGAATGTATAGATTAGAGAGAGATTATATGGGATAGAGACACAGAGAGAGAGAGAGAGAGATAAATAGATATATGATAGATAGATAGATAGATAGATAGATAGATAGATAGATAGATAGATAGATAGATAGATAGATAGATAGATAGATAGATAGATAAGATGAGAGAGAGAGGAATGTATAGATAGAGAAGTTATATAGGATATATATATATATATATATATATATATATATATATATAGAGAGAGAGAGAGAGAGGAGAGAGAGAGAGAGGAGAGAGAGAGAGAGAGAGAGAGAGAGATGAATGTATATATAGAGAGATTATATAGGATAGAGACACACAGAGAGAGATAAATAGATAGATGGATGATAGATGATAGATAGAGAGAGAGAGAGAGAGAGAGAGAGAGAGATTATATAAGATAGATGATATAGATAGATAGATAGATAGATAGATAGATAGATAGATAGATAGATAGATAGATAGATAGATAGATGATAGACAGACAGACAGACAGATAGATGTATAGAAAGAGAGAGAGATTATATAAGATAGAATAGATAGATAGATAGATAGATAGATAGATAGATAGATAGAAGATAGATAGATAGATAGATAGATAGATGATAGATAGATAGATAGATAGATAGATAGATAGATAGATAGATAGATAGATAGATAGATAGATAGATAGATAGATAGATGATTGAATTCTTTATTGGCCAAGTGTGATTGGTCACACAAGGAATTTGTCTTTGGTGCATACGCTCTCAGTGTACATAAAAAGAAAAGATACATTCGTCAAGAATCATAAGGTACAACACTTAATGATAGTCATAGGGTACAAATAAGCAATTGAATCATACTAGGAAATAATCAATTTAGCCTCCAGTCCCCTAATCCTCTTGTTGCTCTTCTCTGCACTCTTTCTAGAGTCTCAACATCTTTTTTATTTTTTTAATATCGTGGCAGCTCAACCTAGATCTGATTTAATCTATGAAACACAGGTTGCTCCTCTATAATCCACAAAAGAAGAACCGCGATGGTGCAGTGGTGCAGTGGTTAGAGTGCAGTACTGCAGGCTACGTCTGCTGACTGCTGATTGCCAGCAGTTCGGCAGTTCAAGTCCCACCGGCTCAAGGTTGACTCAGCTTTCCGTCCTCCCGAGGTCCATAAAATGAGGACCCAGATTGTTGGGGGGCCATAGGCTGACTCTGTGAACTGCTTAGAGAGCCTTTGAAAAGCACTGTGAAGCGGTATATAAGTCTAAGGGCTATTGCTAAAAACTCTCCCGCCACAGCACCTTCCTTCTTCTAGCCAAATATGATAAAGGATTTCTCAGCCTAGGAAAACTTGGCTGGCTACATATCTAGTTGTGTATGGCTTGTCCTCATTTATGACCAGAATTTCCATTGTTAAGAAGGCAGTTGATTGACTTTGTGACCAATTTTTTTTAAAACTTTGGTTTTAAAACAAAATAACTGCAGTTGTTCAGTGAATTCTGCATTTGGTAAGCAAATCGGCTTCCCCCCCATTGACGTTGAGCATCACCATGAGTTTGGGCTGGTGCAACCACTCCTTTCCAGCACTGATGATGTAATTTAGGCTGGGTAATAAAACGTCGGAAAGGAAAACAGAGAGAACATGAAGGGTCCCACAGTCATTCTTCTCTACTCCACGCACCCCTCCCTCCCTTTTAGCACTGAGGATGTTACCTAATGAAATGTCTGAAGCTCAGAGAGCACCAAGGACCCCACGTTTCAAACTATAACCTAAAAAAAAAAAATTCTGAAGATGACCAGGAATAAGACACACATCAATCACTCTTCTCTTATACATTTCTTAGTGTGAAAGTTAATTTTTTTTTCACATATGTAGGCCTTTGAAAAAGAAAAGGAAGGTGTGCACGTAAGTGAAATTGAGATATTTCCTGAACTTTTGAACGAGATGAGCTAATTTATTACTCACAGCTGTGGTGAAGAAGAGGCTTTTACAAATAAGTCACAGATAACAAGTCACGGTGGACATGCTTAAATGCTAACTTACAAGTAAATCAACTTTTAAGTTCAAAAGCTGGCATATTCTAATTGCCCTTTAAACAATGGTACTCTCTTCAGAAGGTGAGAGAAGGAGAATAAGTTTTGTTCAGGTTTATAGATTAATTTGTAATTGCTCTTATCAATAATGGAAAGAAGGGGACATTTATTATGGAGTAAGGCCTTGCCAAGCTCAAAGCCCTCATGCTTTATTCTTCCTAACAAGGTTAAAATATGTTCTGCCTTTTCTACCATGAAGACCAAACCCTCCCCACATTTTTTTTTAAAAAGCCCCAAAATCAGGGCTGAAATCCAAAAGTTTTCCTACTGGTTCTGTGGGTGTGGTTTGGTGGGTGTGGCAGGGGAAGGATATTGCAAAATCTCCATTGCCACTCTACTCCAGGGGAAGGATACTTCCAAATCTCCATTCCCTCCCCTCCTGGGGGAAGGATATTGCAAAATCCCCATTCCCACCCCACTCTGGAGCCAGCCAGAGATGGTATTTGCCGGTTCTCCAAACTACTCAACATTTCTGCTATCGGTTCTCCAGAACCAGTTAGAACCTGCTAGATTTCACCCCTGCCCAAAATGCTTATAGCCAAAAAGGAGAAACGTAGGTAAACCAATATATTAGTTTTTTCTAAGTCCCCAAATCCTTGGTTGTATAGAGGCAGGAAATCAAAAATCACATGAAGTGTTAGTTATTGCTTTAGAAAGCCTTAATAAGGCTACAGCTGGAATATGGCATCCATTTTGGTCAAGACATTACAAAAAAGATGTTGAGACATTGGAAAAAGTGCAAAGAAGAGCCACTAAGATGATTAAGGGTCTCGGGGGACCAAAACATATGAAGAATGGTTGCAGGATCTGAGTTTAGCTAGTCTAGAAAAAGGAGTAGGGGTGACATGAGAGCAGCATTTCAATATTTGGGGGGGCTGCCACATAAAGGAGGAGGTTCAACTTATTTTCCAAAGCTTCAAAAAGACAAGACAAGAAGCAATGATTGGAAACTAACTATTGAATATGCAAGTAGGAGTGAGTCTTACATCAGCCTTCACTCCTTGATTCATTTTCCCACCGGCAGGAAATGAACAAGCATCAGTGGCTGACAGGCTGGACAGCTCCTGGTAAAAGAAGCCGCAGCCTTGGGCAATTCTCAGTTGGTAGTTAGTTTGTTTTGTTCCCCGTTGCTTTCAATAAACGGTTGTTTTACTTCACTGCGACCGTCCTGCCTCTCTTTTCATGTCCGGACTTAACACTGGCGACGAAGGTGGGATACTGAGAGAGATCAAAGGATGGATCAACCTCATGGCATCTACGGCCATCTTCGCAGAAACCTCAGGAAGGCATCGGCCATTACACGATGGAACCAAGAAGGACAGTGAGGACAATTAACCAAGTGAAACAACTTGCCTCCAGAGGTTGTGGGGTTCTCCATTACTGGAGATTTTAAAAGAAGAGACTGGACAGTCATTTGTCTGAAATCGTATAGAGCCGGGTGCCAGAGGTGGCACGCAAAACTCTCTCTGTGGGCACGCGAGCCATCACCCCAGTTCAGTTCTACTGTGCATGCACGCATGTCTCCCGCCATTTCTCACAGAAAAGAAAACACCAGGAGCCACAAAACCTTTCTCGTACCTATTTCTTGAGCAGCCACAAAAACTAGCATGTGTAATTGAATTAAACCTTCTGTTTTCTTCCGAAACTTTTCTTTTCTTGGATTTATCCATGGTTGGTTTAAAAAGCTCAATAAATTGTGTGCCAGTGGTGTCACACATTGACGGTTGTGACACATATTTTGAGTGACAGGGAGCCACAGCAGAGGAGCAAAAGAGCAACATGTGGCTCCAGAGCTGCAGGTTGCTGACCTCTGCCCTAGACAATCAGGTCTCCCAGTTCAGAATTCAATGACTGCTTCCTTGTGAAGGAATCTCACAATCTGGCCTAAAACATAGCGTAATTGTGAGGTCCTTGGTGGCATCTGAGCTTTGGTTGTCTAATCTGGTAATGAACCATCTGCTAGAAAACAACCAAGCTCACAGACCACCAAGGATCTCACGGTTCAACTCTTGAGCTGCAAATTTTCTCTTCTATTGGCACTTAGTGTAATTACAGACAAATATAGCAACCAAATAAGGCAGTTCGTGAACTCGGTCAATTGGAGGACACTAACAGCAAATGGCAATCCAAGGACACACAAGGGAGGATTCCTCATTAAAAGGAAAAGCAGTGGGCTGAGAAGGCATAGTAGCGATTACCCATAGTAGCGGTAACTAGAAAACCTACC
This sequence comes from Coluber constrictor foxii, assembly GCA_038048745.1. Taxonomy (NCBI): domain Eukaryota; kingdom Metazoa; phylum Chordata; class Lepidosauria; order Squamata; family Colubridae; genus Coluber; species Coluber constrictor. Next base: position 711,085 of record CM075964.1, on the reverse strand, counting down.
AGCTGAGGATTTTACCTAGTTTGAAATAGTTTGCAAGAAAACAACCAAGCTCTGACACCACTAAGGATCCTCAGACCTCTCCTCTCCTCCTTTCCTCCTCCTCTCACATTCCACTCCCTCCTAGCACTGATGATGTTACCTATTTGGGTAATGAAATGCCTGCAAAAAAAAACAGCCAAGATCAGAGAACACCAAGGATCCTATAATTTTCTTATTCCTCCTCCTCCTCCTCTTCCTCCTCCTCCTCTCCACAAACCCCACTCCCTTCTAGCACTGATGATATTACTTAGTTGGGTCATGAAACGTCTACAAGAAAAGAACCAAGTTCAGACAGCACCAGGGTCTCCTCAAATCCTATAATCCTTAGTATCCACCTTCTGGAATTTCCTGAAATCCTTCAGACAGGATTCTTGGGAGCCTTAGACATTGTTTCAAAAAATTAGCTAGATACATGAATACTCGTTTAAGGAAAAAAAAATCAAATATTCTATCTTCTTCCATGGTAGGAATGGATTCACCCATTACTGCATCTCCATTTAGTAACAGCAATAGCCCTTAGACTTACATACTGCTTCATAGTGCTTCACAGCCCTCTCTAAGCGGTTTACAGAGTCAGCCTCTTGCCCCCCAATAATCCTCTTTTTACCGACCAAAGAAGGACGGAAGGCTGAGTCAACCTTGAGCCAGTCAGGATCAAACTGCTGGCTGTGGGCAGAGTTACCTTGCAACACTGCATTCTAACCACTGTGAAGGGAGGGAGGCAGTGGTGGGTTCCTCCCGGTTATGCCCGGTTACGCCGAGCTGGTAGCGGTGACGATATGACATCACTGAACCACCACCACCCCGCATTATTCTTACCTTTTATTTGGCCCCACCCCCAATCTATTGCTGCCTCCTGAGTCCCAGATGATGAGCTATAAGAAAAAACTGTAGCCGCCCTACAGCTGATCAGTGGTAAAAGGCAGTTTGGTGATAGACCGATGCCCCTAAAAACAAATGAGTAGACCGGTGTCTGCAAAAATAAATGGGTGGACCAGTGCCTGCAAAAATACATGCGTAGATCAGTGCCTCCAAAAACGAATGAGTAGACCGTTGCCTGCAAAAATACATGAGTAGACCAATGCCTGCGAAAATAAATGAGTAGACCAGTGCCTGCAAAAATAAATGGGTAGACCGATACAGCTCTGCAAGCAGTTAAAAGCCTGGTAGACCAGTACCTCTGCTAAATCCTAAAGAATTGTCACATGACCATCAAGCCATGCCCACAAAATAAGCCACACCCACAGAACCGGTAGTAAAAAAATTTAGAACCCACCCCGGGAGGGAGGGAGGGAGGGAGGGAGGGAGGGAGGGAAGGAAGGAAGGAAGGAAGGAAGGAAGGAAGGAAGGAAGGAAGGAAGGAAGGAAGGAAGGAAGGAAGGAAGGGCAATAGCACTTAGACTTATATACCACTTTACAGTGCTTTACAGCCCTCTCCGGTCAAGATCGAACCCTTGACAGTGAGCAATGAGTTTGCCTGCAATATTGCATTCTAACCATGTCTCTAAAGATGAATGTCTGTCTCCTCTTGACATGTTAAGGAAAGAGGACTCTGTCAGAAAAACCAGAAAAACCAGCACTTAGATGAGCATTGACACCAGGGCTGTTGGTTTTCTTCGTGCCGTGATAAATGGACACCAATTACACGCTTGCCCTTACACGGTGGAATCCAACCAGCGCAGAGAGCCATAGATATCAAACACAGTCCAAACATTTTTTTTTCTCCAGCGCACGTTATCGGAGATGGAGCTGAATGCAGGCAGAGGGTTTCCAAGGCATCGTCTCACACCAGATGAAGTTTATGATTTGGTCAAATGACTCCTGGCTCCCTCTTCTGCCTGACTTGGACACAGCTGACTCAGATGCTTGTTAAGCTGCAGCCTTCTTCACAACCTGTGCAGGGGTGGGATTCAGCTGGTTCGGGCAGGTTTAAGCAAACTGGATCTTAATTTTACATCTGGTTCGCCGAACCGCTAGTTGCAAGGACTGGCTAGCCATAAAGTATCATAGTAGGAGACTAAATAAAAACAATATAAATATTAGAATATCAAATAACTTAACAACTCTTGCTCGATTCAACAGCTGGCTGAGGATTGGGTTTTCTAGGAAAAACACGGTTATCATTATCCCAGGATGGGGGAGGGCCGTTTCCATGACCTACATGGGGCTTTCCGTCTTCTCTCGCTAATGTGACAAGTGCTCTCCAACAGGCTCGGCCTGCCTTGTTGTCATTGAGAACCTGTAATTACCTTCTGGCAAGCCTCATTTTAGCCTCTTCCCCTGATTACAGGGCCAAACGATTTACAGCTGCAATTTTGCAGATCTATTTGGGGAAATCTCCCCCGACACAATCAAATCCTTTTGGGAGATATACAATATTTCAGACGAAGACATCTTTGCGTGTGGGTGGGTGTGTTTTGTAACCAGGGTGCAAAAGATACCAGGGTGCAAAACCCACCAGTGGTGGGTTTCAAATTTTTTTACTACCGGGTCTGTGGGTGGGTGTGGCACGGCTTGGTGGGTGTGGCAGGGGAAGGATAGTTTCTCTGGTTCGTTCCCTCTCCGCTCCAGGGGAAGGATACTGTAAAATCTCCATTCCCACCCCACTCCAGGGGAAGGTTACTGCAAAATCCCCATTTCCTGGGATTTGTAAGGCAGAAAATAGATGGGGGTGGGGCCAGTCAGAATTTTTACTACCGGTTCTCTGAACTACTCAAAATTTCCACTACCAGTTCTCCAGAACTAGTCACAACCTGCTAGAACCCACCTCTGATTTCTACTACAAAACCAGTCCTCGTAGACCAGGGGTCTCCAACGTTGGCAACTTTAAGGCTTGTGGACTTCAACTCCCAGAGTTGAAGTCCACAAGCCTTAAAGCAGGGATGAAATCTACTTACCTTCGGTTCAGAAATGTGTGCACCATCATCACATCCTATTTTTGACCCTCTGCGCATGCACAGAAGGCTTTGCCCATGCGCAGAGGGTTAAAACCATGAAGTAATGACATCCGGGCAGCTGTCACTATCAGTTCACTGAACCATTCACCTTCGGCGCTTCTAGCTTGTGTGAGCTGGACAGACCTGGAAGGATTTCACCACTGCCTTAAAGTTACTAAGGTTGATGACCCCTGCCACAGACAAAGAGCCAGCGGATCTGTGAACACTGACGTATTGATGCTTTTACACATTGTGTTGTGAAAAAGGATCCATTGTACTGGATGTTGATATTAGCCTGTATGTTGAAAGCAACAGTTGCTATGGGAAACAACCCAAATCCAAGATTACGTTCCTTAGGATTAAACAAAAGCCAAAAAAAGAGACATGGGGATGCGTGGCCTTGGTGAGATCACACTCGGAAAGCTGCATCCAATTTTGATCACCGTGATATCAAAAAAGATATTGAGACTCTGGAAAGAGTGCAGAGAAGAGTGACAAAGATGAGGAGGGGACTGGAGGCTCAAACATACGATGAACGGTTGCAGGAATTGGGTATGTCTAGTTTGATGAAAAGAAGGACCAGGGGAGACATGATAGCAGTCTTCCAATATTTGAGGGGCTGCCCCAGAGAAGAGGGAGTCAAGCTATTCCCCAAAGCACCTGAAGGCAGGACAAGAAACAATGGGTGGAAACTCATCAAGGAGAGAAGCATTGGAATTAAGGAGAAACTTCCTGATAGTCAGAACAATCAACCAGTGGAACAGTTTGCCTCCAGAAGTTATAGACTTGAACACTGGAGGCTTTTAAGAAGGGACTGGACAATCGTTTGTCAGAAATGATATAGGGTCTCTTGCTTGAGTAGGGGGTTGGATTAGAAGACCTCCAAGGTTTCTTTCAGTTCAGTTATTCTGATTCTTCATTCACCCTGGTATGGTGTCATTCCTATGTTGTCTTGTGTGAAGAACACCCAAGGAACACCAAGATGACATGTCCCAAAACGTATTTAACCATACAATCGATTGAGTAGACCTCTAGAATGAGACAATCGGAGCTCAGATCTATTCTCAGACATCAATGTGCCTTAGGTGGCCTTGGACCAGCGAAGGTTTTTGATGACTGCTGATAAGGGGGGGGAGGGAGGGAGGGAGGGAGGGAGGGAGGGAAGGAAGGAAGGAAGGAAGGAAGGAAGGAAGGAAAACAGGGGGGATGGGAGGATGGGAGGAAAAAGAAGGAAGGAAGGAAAACAGGGAGGGATGGAAGGATAGAGGGAAGATAGAAGGGAAGAGGGGAAGAAAGAGAAGAAGGGAAGAAAGAAAGAAGGAAGGAAGGAAAACAGGGGGAGGGATAGAAAGATGGAGGGAAGAAGGAAGGAAAACCTGGAGGGACGGAAGGTTAGAGGGAAAAAAGAAGGGAAGAAGGAAGGGAAGTAGGGAAGGAAAGAAGAAAAGGAGGAAAGAAAACAGGGGGAGGGATGGAAGGAAAAAGCAAGGAAAGATAGAAAATGGAGAGAGATGGAAGGATAGAGGGAAGAAGGAAGGGAAGAAGGGAAGGAAGGAAGGAAGGAAGGAAGGAAGGAAGGAAGGAAGGAAGGAAGGAAGGAAGGAAGGAAGGAAGGAAGAAAGAGGAGGAGGGATGGAAGGATGGAGGGAAGAAGGAAGGAAAACCTGGAGAGATGGAAGGATAGAGGGAAGAAGGAAAGAAAGAAGGAAAGAAAGAAAGAAAGAAGGGAGGGAGGGAGGGAGGGAGGAAGGAAGGAAGGAAGGAAGGAAGGAAGGAAGGAAGGAAGAAAGGAAGGAAGGAAGGAAGGAAGGAAGGAAGGAAGGAAGGAAGGAAGGAAGATCCTGCCTTCCCACCCACTCATGGACCTACCTACTACTTCCCCCTTTTCTCGGAGTTACCTACAAAAAATCCTTTCCTTCTTCTGCAACCCACTCCGTAGTCTGAATGCTGCAGCTGCAAAATCGTCCTTCTACCACATCATTATTCACCAGCTCTGCCTACCTTGACTTCTGCCTGCCAGCCGCCTTTGAAAAGAGAGATTGTTTCTGGAAGGAACGCAAGCCAGCAAGCATTTCGCTTTTTTAAAAAAAAAGGACTGGCTTTGAACCCTGCCAAACTGAATATCTGATGAAACAACTCGGGCCAACCCGACTCAGAACTAAAGGAATCCCCTCCGCTCTCTGGCTTATTCTGAAGAGAGTAAGAATAGTTGCCATAGACGTTTCTTGCAACAAAGTTCTTTCTACGACATTGGTGTGTCTATCCAATTTGGTGCTGCCCCTGAAGACAGACTTCCTGAGATGAATCCTATTTTTTTTTTTAAAAAAAAAAAACTAAAAAAACCCCACGAATTTGTCATTTCAACTCTGAGCAGAAGCAAGTCAGGAATCCCAAACGGGGATTGAATTTTACATTCTCCGGGTTTGGGTCTCCGAGTTGCAAATCAAGAGCTCGGGAACCGCAGGAGGCCTCTCCTGCCTTTCAGAAGGAGCAGAGGTTGGAGACAGGAGAAGAAACAAGGAGAAACGCAAAACCGGAGAAGAACCAAAGCCGGCCGTTGTGTTTCATCCCCGCTAGAGACTTTCCCTCGAGGCTACTGATATCCCGTGGAATAACTCATCGAATTATACTCGTATATTTCATCTCGGGACAACTGACAGGGACGGCATCAAACAGTTACCACAAAGAAGGGAGGGGTTTGTCAACTTATTTTCCAAAACACCAGAAGGCGAAAGGATGGATGGAAACTAATCAAGGAGAGAAGCAACCGGGAATTAAGGAGGAACTTCCTAACAGTGAGGACCATTAACCGGTGGAACAGCTTGTCACCAGAAGTTGTGGGTGCTCCATCACTGGAAGAGACTGGACAGCCACTTGCCTCAAATGGTATAGGGCAGTGATGGGTAACCTTTTGGGTGCCAAGTGCCCAAAACAAGCATGCATGCGTGCAACAATATATGCGCCCTGACCCCCATGTATCAGTAATGGGTTTCACATTTTCTTGCTACCGGTTCTGTGGGTGTGGCTTGGTGGGCGTGTCAGGGGAAGGATGCTGTAAAATCTCCATTCCCTCCCCAATCCAGGGGAAGGTTACTGCAAAATCCCCATTTCCTCCTGATCAGCTGGGACTCGGGAGGCAGAGAATAGATGGGAGTGGGCCTAGTCAGAATTTTTACTACCGGTTCTCAGAACTACTCAAAATTTCCACTATTGGTTCTCCAGAACTGATCAGAACCTGCTGAAACCCACCTCTGCCCTGCATGCACCCCATACTTTGCACCCCATTTTGGCTTCCAGGTTGGTGCAGGAGGCTTTCCAGGCCCAAAATAGGGCGTGCGGCCTCACGTGGTGCCCCCACAACTCACTTTGACTTCCAGGTTGGTACAGGAGGCCTGCCAGGCCCAAAACGGGGTGCAGAGGAATGCACACCAACCCCCAAAATGCAATGAGAGCACCCCTTGCGCATGTGCTCTCCCCCCATGCATGGCAGAGACCCAAAGACCAGCTGATCAGTGGGAGGCATGCGCGCATGTGCAATGGACCTGACCTGGGATGACAGCTGACGTTCCTCTGTGATTCCCGTGTGCCACAGGTTCGCCATCATGGGTATAGGGCTGTGATGGCGAACCTATGGCACGTGTGCCCCAGGTGGCACATGGAGCCATATCTGCGGGCACGCGAGCCATTGTCCTAGCTGAGTTCCCAGCTGATTTTCAGCTAGCCCCGCCCACACCATCCCTCCCCTCCTCTACTCTGCCTGTTTTGAATGACAGGTAAGTACAGGATTCTCATGGAGGCTCTGGGGGGGGCATTTTTATCCTCCAGAGGGCCTCCAGGGGGGTTGGGGAGACTGTTTTTGCCCTCCGTAGGCTCTAAGAAAGATTCTAGAGCATGGAGAGGGTGAAAACTGGACCTGCTGGGCCCACTGGAAGTTTGGAAATGGGCCATTTACGGCCTCCAGAGGGCCTATAGTGGGCAGGGGAGGCTGTTTTTCCCCTCCCCGGGTTCCAAGAAAGCCTCTGGAGCCTGGGGAGGGTGAAAAGAGCCTCAGATAGCTCAACAGGCTAGATAGCCTGTTATTAACACCCAGCTGTCTGCAATTATGCAAGTTTGAGGCTCAAGGTTGACTCAGCCTTCCATCCTTTCTAAGGTGGATAAATTGAGGACCCAGTTTATGGGGGCAGTAAGCTGACTTTGTATAAAATATACAAAAGTATGAAGGCTAGTGCTTAACGCATTGTAAGCCGCCCTGAGTCTCCAGAGAAGGGCGGCATATAAATCTAATTTTAAAAAAAGGGGTGGGACTACTAGAAGTCTGGAAATGGGCTTCAGGAAGGCCTGCAAGGCCCAAAATGGGGCATGGGGAGGGAGGGCGCAGGGGGAGGGCACGGGGGAGGGGCATTGAATTATGGGTGTGGGCACACACACGCATGACCCCTTTGCGCTCCCCCTACTTTTGGCACCCATCACTGGTATATAACTCCTGCTTGAGCAGAGAGTTGGACTATAAGCCCTCCAAGATTCCTTCCAGCTCTGTTCTAGTTGATTGAACGTCCCTGAGCTCAGCAGTCGGTGTGGTCTACGACGGAATACGTATTTTCCTTCTTTCAGGAGGTTGTTTGTTTTTCTAGAGCTTTTTCTCCACACAAGAGTGCTGAGCGGCTAATGACAAAAACAGAAGGGGGTGTTTTCGCACACAGGCACTCAATAATTTTAACCGTAGGTGGTGTGGCTCTATACTCAGGGCAGGAGAACAGGCACTTGGGAAGTGTGATTAAGTCGGATTTCAAATGCCACCTCCTTGCTGTGACCGCATCAAAGGAGAAGGGAGGAAGAAAAGGGAGGAAATTTGTTCAGATAGGCCGCAACCGCAACAGTGCAAAACAGCCAAAGGCATTGTGAGCTAAACGATTTAGCAGGAGCAGTAGAGAAAGGCAAGGAAGGACGCGAATCTTCATTGCTTTTCTTAAAGACTAAGCATGGTCTAAGAAGTTCTCCAGAAGTTACCTTTATGGCGCAATGGTGATATTTCGAGGACTGGAAGCCCCACCTAATATTTGGGAGGATGGCTAGGACCATTACTACTTGGGAGTTGTGATGTAACATGGCAACTGACTCATATTTATGACAATTGTAATGTCCCGGGGTTACGTGATTCCTTTTTATGACGTTCGAACAAGCCAAGTCAACGGGGCAGCCAGATTCGCTTCGCTCACATGCACCACCTTCCGTGTGTGTTCTTTGCTCATGCACCACTTTCTGCGCATGCACACGGCCTCCAAAATGTAGTTAAATAGGACGGCATTACTTCCGGGCAGCTGGGCGGGGCCTACTGCAGTCGGCTCTATCGGTTTGCCCGAACCGGACACCACCGGCTGAATCCCACCACTAGTATCAACTCAATTCTTGTAAATTTGTTATAGACAAAATTGTGACCCAGGGAACGCAGATCCCCGGAGCCCAGATTCTCCATGAAAAAACCAATAAACATGGCAGAAGCTAATTTTTTTTTATTATTTTATGAGCGCAGAGGCAATTATAAAAATAAACTCCAGGAACGCACAGCGAGGAATCTGGACAATCGTTCGGATCCCCAGGAAACACTACAAAACGCAGCCAGGTTCTCAAAAGAACCACAGGGAGAAAAGCCTTCCCTGCTGAACTCAACACAACTCCCAAGTTAAATAATAAATCAAGAGTCTTGTAAACCACACTGACACACACACACACACACACCTGCATGGCAGGAGTTCGCTTGATATTTCACAGCGACTTGCATCCAGAGCTTTTCCTATTCTGAATCAAAATTGCATGAAATCACTCTTCGCGATTATTTCATGTCATGGGTTAAAAGAGAAATAAAAATAAAATAAAATAAAACCATTCAAATCCAAGGCAGATGGGCGGTTAAGAAGCGAGAAAGATAAATGAGTAAAATAGAATAAATAAGTTGTTTGAAGTTTAAGGGATATTTAGGTCTGCGAAGTTTCCACGGCATTCTCGTACATGTTTACTCGTATGAAATAAATGCAATTTACACCCTAAATTTACTTCTTCTCCGTATAATTATTGTTACACTTAATTATTTTCAGTTATACAGGTAGTCCTTGACTTACAACAGTTCGTTTAGTGACTGTTCAAAGTTACGACGGCATTGGAAAAAAGAATGACACAGCTGTGTTTCACACTTACGACTGTCGCAGTATTCCCCATGGACATGTGATCAAAATTCCTTGATCCTTAACAAATGACTCCTTTTTATGACGACTACAGCATCCTGTGGTTATGTGATCCTCTTTTTGTGACCTTCTGTCAGTGGGGAAGCCAGTTTCATTTAACAGACGTGTTAACTAACGTAACACCCTGTGGTGATTCGTTTAATAACAGTGGCAATTAGTAAAATGGGGCAAAATTCACTCAACCAATGTCATGCACTACCCGAAAATTAAAATCAATGCTCTTTTCAGCCTGAATTCTGCAATGTCAATTATATGCACGGAGCCATATCTCCTCCGACTTCTTTCCAGAAATGCTGGGCTGTGTGGACTCTGCTTGTGAAAGGATAATGGCTCTTTATTTATTCATTATGCTTTCCACTTTTTCTCAAGAAGCTCACAGGTTGGCCTCCCTCCCTCCCTTGTCCCTTTCTACCTTACTCCAATCCACCAAGATGGAGTTTTATGGAGAGAAGCTAACTGGAATTTTTTTCAAGGAGTTTCCAGACTTCTGTTGAGTAAGGGGGAAAAGGGGATCTCATATTTTATCCAACAGTAAACTTCATAGGAACTTTACAGAATGTTAAAGAGACTTCGTGTTTTTTTTTTCATTTTGCTCTTTCTTTCTCTCTCTCTCTCCTTCCCTCCCTCTATTCCTCCCTCCCTCCCTCCTTCTCCCTCCCTCCTTCCCTCTGCCTCCCTCCCTCCTTCTCTCTGTCTCTGTCTCTCTGTCTCTCTGTCTCTCTGTCTCTCCTTCCCTCCCGCTCTTCCTCCCTCCCTCTGCCTACCTACCTCCTTCTTTTGTGTGTGTGTGTGTGTGTGTATCTCTCTCCTTCCCTCCCTCTCTTCCTCCCTCCCTCTTCCTGCATTCCTCCTTCTCTCTGTCTGTCTCTGTCTCCTCTCTCCCCCCGCCCTCTCTTCCTCTTTCCTTCCTTCCTTGCCTCCCTCCCCCCTTCTCTCTGTCTCTCCTTCTCTTCCTCTCTTTCTCCCTCCCTCCCTTTGCCAGCCTCGCTCCTGTCTCTCTCCATCTCTCTCCTTCCCTCCCTCTCTTCCTCCCTCCCTCTGACTGCCTGCCTCCCTCCCTCTTTCCCTCCCTCTATTCCTCCCTCTGCCTGCCTCCCTCCTACTCTCTGTCTCTCTCTCCTTCCCTCCCTCTCTTCCTCCTTTCCTCTGCCTGCCTCCTTCTCTCCCCCCCCTTCTCCCTCTCTCCATCCCTCTCTTTCTCTCCTTAAGTGCCACAACAGTTACTAAACAAGCTGTTGTAATTCAAGGACTACCTATAGCCGTGAAGCTGAGTAAGCCACACGTGCATCTCATGTATCTTCCCTGTAAAAGGTACAATATCTATTTTCTTACTTTTTGTAGGTTTTATGTGTGTTTTTCTTTAAGTCAGGTTTTTCCTATGTAACCAAGATGTTTCTGCAAACCCTGGCTTACTGATGATGGCTAATGAGCCAGAAATAGCTATATAAATCTCCAAGTCTCCAAATGGGCAAGCACAAAATCTGCTGGCTGCCAGAAGGAAAAGAAGGGAAAAAAAGCCAGAAACTAGTGAATGTGATGGTTTGCAGAAACATCTTGGTTACGTAGGAAAAATCTGGCTTAAAGAAAAACACACATAAAACATAAAAAGTATATATATACTAGTTGTATATATACTGTATATACTAGTTGTATATATACTGTATATATGTAGTATATAAAAGTATATATACTACATATATATATGTTTTCTGAGGTTTTCGTGGGTGTTTGTATGTAGGTCTTTGGTTATTCGGGTCTTCTCCCGCGTAGAATTGGAAGTATCTTGGCGACGTTTCGACGAAGTCTCATTCGTCATCTTCAGGCTGGTGTTCTCGGCTTCGTGCTTCCAGGAACAAACTTTTTTTTTTTGCTTCTGGAAGCACGAAGATCCTGGATTGCTCCTGGAAGCATGAAGCCGAGAACACCAGCCTGAAGATGACGAATGAGACTTCGTCAAAACATCACCAAGATACTTCCAATTTTACGCGGGAGAAGACCCGAATAACCAAAGATCTACATACATATATGTATGTATGTATGTATGTATGTATGTATGTATGTATGTATATGTATATATATATATATGTATACATATAAATTTAAGCTCTTAGTGAGGCTTTGCCAGTAACCTTGCTTGCAAACATTTAGTTTTAAGGGGAAGAAAAAAAGAATTAATTGTTATTCTGAACTAGCAGCCCTTGTAACTTTTACCCGAGCACGACGATTTTTTGAATTTCATAGAAATTCAAACGAAAACCCGGAGGACAAACCCAGGCAAACAAGGATGGAAGCCAGCTACTTTGGGAAAAGCATCGAGAAATTTTTATTTTCCTGGCCTCCCTCCCGCCCCTCCCCCACCCCCACTCCCCGTGCTGATGTATTTCTTATAGACTTCTGAACTCTCCTGCACATGTTTGTATGTGTGTGTTTTGTTGTGTTCTGTTGCCAAGACAGACAGTGTGATTTCTAGGGAATTGTGCCTGCTGTGCTAACAACTATACAATCGTAAAGGAAGCTGACAGGGCCAGTCCGGGAGGGATATGTTTCATATGGAAATACAACTAGAAAATCAGAGCAGATAAAAGAAAAGTGGGTAAGACTTTATTTTAGAATAGAATAAAATATCAGAGTTGGAAGGGACCTTGGAGGTCTTCTAGTCCAACCCCCCGCTTAGGCACACCACTTCAGACCAGTGGTTGTCCAATCTCTTCTTAAAAACTTCCAGTGTTGGAGCATTTACAACTTCTGGAGGCAAGCAGTTCCACTGGCTAATCGATCAGGGTACAGAATACAGGAGAAAGGAAGCTTCAGTTTAAAAAAAAATTTTTTTTTAAAGGGACAGATTTAATCCTCAACTTACAACTGTCCATTTAGTGCCATTCAAAGTCCACAATGGCACTGAAAACAGTGACTTTAGGACCCTTTTTCACACTTAACGACCATTGCAGCATCCCCACGGTCATTGATCAAAATTCGGACGCTTGGCAAGTGACTCGTATTTATGACGGTCACAGTTTCCCGTCGTCACGTTTTCTGCTTTGGCGAACCTTCGGAGAAGCAGTTTATGGGGAAGACAGACTCACTTAACAACCGTGTGACGAACTTCATCATGGCAGTGTTTCATTTAACAACCGTGACGAGAAAGGTTGTAAAACGAGGCAAAACTCGATTAACAAATGTCTCACTTAGCAGCCTTGTGGTCATAAGTCGGGAACTACTTGCAGTACCGCAGCATACAGCAAATATTCTGATATTATCCTTTACAATTCCAATGGCAACAACTATTTCTAAATTTCACAGGTTCAGAATTACTTTCCGAATCTGGTCAAGTTTTTTATTTTATTATTTCTTTATTTTATTCAGTTCATTTCATTATTTCATTTTATTTTATTTAATTAATTTAATATTTTATTTCATTATTTTATTCATTTCATTATCTCATTATCTCATTTCATTTTATTAATTTAATATTTTATTTTATATTTTTTTGTTTTATTCAGTTCAGTTCATTATTTCATTTTATTTTATTTTATTAATTTAATATTTTTTATTATTTATTTTATTCAGTTCAGTTCATTATTTTATTTTATTAATTGAATATTTTATTTCATGATTTTATTTTATTCATTTCATTATCTCATTATCTCATTTCATTTTATTAATTTAATATTTTATTTTATATTTTTTTGTTTTATTCAGTTCAGTTCATTATTTCATTTTATTTTATTTTATTAATTTAATATTTTTTATTATTTATTTTATTCAGTTCAGTTCATTATTTTATTTTATTAATTGAATATTTTATTTCATGATTTTATTTTATTCATTTCATTATCTCATTATCTCATTATTTCATTTTATTTTATTAACTGAATTTTATTTCATTATTTTATTATTTTCTTCATTTCATTTCATTATTTCATTATTTTATTTTATTAATTGAATATTTTATTATTTATTTTATTTTATTCAGTTCACTTCATTATTTCATTATTTCATTTTATTTTATTATTAATTTAACATTTTATTTTATTATTTTATACATTTCATTTCATTATCTCATTATTTCATTTTATTAATTTAATATTTTAATGTATTACTTCATTATTTCATTTCATTGTTTCATTTCATTACTTTATTTTGTTTTGTTTTATTAACTTAATATTTTATTTTATATTATTTTTTATTCTATTCATTTCATTTCATTATTTCATTTCATTACTTCATTTTATTTTATATTATTATTAATTTAATATTTTGTTTTGTTTTGTTCATTATTTATTTTATTTTATTATTTTATTTATTCATTATTTTATTTCATTTATAAAACTTATTGGCCGTATCCTCCAACGAATTTAAGTCCTCTCCAGAAACATCCACTCCTGATTTCTTAATTGCTTTTATTTCCACCTGGATTTCCTAACCGCCAAATCCTCAGGTTGAATAATATCTCCTAGCTAGCCGCTAAGTATGGGTGCTGCACACAATTATCACTATAATATTCCATCTGTTGTACGATTGTTGGCTTGGTAGCATCGTCCCTTGGGTCTAACTAAGAAAAGAAGAAACGGTGGGTGCCGGGAACTACACGGCGCAACAGCGGTAAATTTCTGAGACAATAACAACACACGAGAATTTTTCAAAGAATAAATATTCCTATATTTCTAACCTTATTTCATGGAAGAAAAACAAACAATTGTCTGAAAAAGTAAATCTAGAAGTCAGATTTCTAGCTACCTTGATTTACACATACCGGATTTTTCTCAACTATGGGTAGTCCTGGACTTACAACAGTTCATTTAGTGACCGTTTGAAGTTACAACGGCATTGAAAAAAAGTCACTTATGACCGTTTTTTGCAGTTATGACCTTTGTAGCATTCTCATGATCACGTGACTAAAATTCAGGCACCCAGAAGCCGACTCGTATTTATGATGGTTGAAGTGTCTCGGGGTCACGTGATCCGGTTTTGCAACCTTCTGATGAGCAAAGGCAATAGGGAAGCCAGGTTCACTTAACGGCCAGGTTACTAACTGATCAACTGCAGGGATTCACTTAACAACAAGTGGCAAAGAAAGGTTGATAAATTGGGGCCGAACTCATCGAACAAATGTCTCGTTTAACAACATGAATTTTGGGGCTCCATTGTGATCATACGTCGAGGACTGCCTGTATAATGGAGACCTATCTACTAAGCCAAGGAAAGCTCTGGAAATGTTAATATTGGGGTTCTGTGCTTTTGTCCTCGAAAATTAAAACCATGAAATTGGATGATCATCTGAGGACGCGCAAATTTCTTTTAGATGTTACTTTTCTCCACCTATGTTATAAATTATTTGTAATCTCTCAAATGCAAATGAATTTGATTATAGGAGGTCTTTGACTTACAACCATTTCATTTAAAGTCACAATGACACCAGAAAGAGGTGACTCATGACCATTTTTCACACTTTCACACTACACTGCTGTAGCATCTCCATAACTACGTGATCAAAATTCACTTTCTTGACAACTGACTCATATTTATGATGGTTGAGGTGTCCCGGGGTCACATGATCCCATTTTGCGACCTTCTGACCAGCCAAGTCAAAGGAAAAGCCGGATTCCTTTAATCACCACATTGCTAATTTACAACCTTGGTGATTCGCTTAACAACTACGGCAAGAAAGGTTGTAAAAAGAGACAAAACCCATTTTCTCGCTTTGCGACAGAAATGTCGGGCTCAACGGTGATCGTAAGTTGAGGAATTACCATACAAAGAAAGGTGAGGTACAGGTAGTTTTCATTTGAGTGACCGCAATTGGGGAATGGCAAATTGGTCCTTAAGTGAAGCCGTCACTCGATGAAACCACGTCAGTGCTGAGGACCTTTGTTTTACGGAGCTGAGAAGGTTGTAAATGTCTGCAAGGGGATGAAAAGGCAGCAATAAAAAATCATTTTTGGCCGAGCAGAATTCGAAAACAAGGTAAGTCCATGAAGATCCACACATGTTTATAAGATTTATTAAGGCTTGGTCAGGAATTGCAAAATTGCAAAAGTCCGCAGACATCTATGCGATGGGGAACAAGGTGAAGAAAGCACCTCAGAAATGTCATATATCTTCTTATCTTCTATATTTCAGCCTATTGCAGTGATGGCTAACTCTTTTGCTGTTGCATGCCAAAAGTGGGGGTCGTGCAGGACGGGTCACATATGCGTGTGCCTACACCCATAATTCAATGCTCCCCATGCCTGCCCCCTGTGCATGTGTGCGCCACACACACAGACACACACAAACTCTCCCGTTTTTAGCATGCGACAGCAAAAAGATTACTAGTGGGCCAGGTAGGCTGATTTTTCACCCTCCCCAGGCTCCAGAGGCTTTCTTAGAGCCTGGTGAGGGCGAAAATGGCCTTCCCCATCCCCCTGGAGGCCCTCCAGAAGCCGGAAAAAGCCGGCTTACTGACTTCTGTGGGTCCGGAAGGCCTGTTTTTCACCCTTCCCAGGCTCCTAGAAAGCCTCTGGATCCAGTGAGCCCGAAAGGCCCCAAAATCAGCTGGCTGGCGTGCACATGTGCACTGGAGCTGAGCTAGGGCAATGCTCGCATGCCCACAGATATCGCTCCAGGTAGGCCCATTTTTTGCCCTCCCCAAGCTCCAGAGGTTTTCTTGGAGCCCGGAGAAGGTGAAAACAGCCTTTCCCCCCGCCTAGAGGCCCTCCAGAGGCTGGAAACAACTCATTTCCTGACTTCCAGTGGGACTGGAAGGCCCGTTTTTTCACCCTCCCCAGGTTCCAGAGGCTTTCTTGGAGCCTGGGGAGGGCAAAAATGGCCTTCCCCACCCCCACCCCCCAGAGGCCCTCCAGAGGCCAGAAACGACCTGTTTCCCAACTTCCAGTAGGCCCAGAAGGCCCAAAAATCAGCTGGCCGGTGTGCACATGTGCACTGGAGCTGAACTAGGGAAATGCTCGTGTGCCCACAGATATGGCACCGGGTGCCACCTGTGGCACATATTCCATAGGTTCGCCATCATGGGCCTATTGCGCCAGGAATGTTTTTAAAAACCGTAAAACCCAGTTAGGACATTCCTAATATTTAATCGATGAATTGCTCTTCATCTCCCAACAGATAGAATAAATTATTGCTCTTTTAAGCCATTCTATAACCTGGTTTAGCTTTGCAATCACTAGCAGTGGACTAATATCTCCCCTATGCAACCTACGTATATCGGATGACGAGTTCTGACCGAGACCTTCCTCTCTTTGGAGCTTGTTCCAGCTCAGTAATTTGTTTTTTTTTTTAAAAAAAGAGTTATAAAAGAAGCAGTTTTTCTCCTTCAGGGGACGAATCTTGAAAGACTCACATCTCTCTCCTGTTCAAGAATTTCCCTGCTTGGAAAGTATAATGCCTGGCTGTCACTTCCTCTGTCTGCCTGGGATGCTCTCAACTCTGTCATATCTGGCCGGTTTTGATTTTGTTTTGTTTTGGAGATCCAGCTGTGGAAAAGATTTAGAGCACAGGAAAAGGGAGGGAGGGAAGGAAGGAAAGGAAAGGAAAGGAAAAGAAAGGAAAGGAAAGGAAAGGAAAGGAAAGGAAAGGAAAGGAAAGGAAAGGAAAGGAAAGGAAAGGAAAGGAAAGGGAAGAATGAAGAAAGGAGGGAAGGGGGAGGGACAGGAAGGAAGGAAATAGGAAGAGAGGGAGGGATAGGAAGGGAGGGGACGGAAGGAAGGAAGATTGGAAGGAAGAAGAAAAGGAGGGAGGGAGATACAGGAAGGAAGGAAGGAAGGAAGGAAGGAAGGAAGGAAGGAAGGAAGGAAGGAAGGAAGGAAGGAAGGAAGGAAGGGATTTAGCCCAGCCCACATCATTTCCTCAAGTCCTTCCAATGGACTTCAGCCGCCCTAAATTCCTCCTTAGGTATCCCTAGAATCTCAGCCATTATCATTATCCATTTTCCTAGGAAGGAAGGAAGCAGGGAGAGTGGGGAAAGAGAGGGGGAAAAGAGAGGGAGGAGTGGGAGAAGGGAAGAGATAGGGAGGGAGGGAGGGAGGGAGGGAGGGAAAGGAAGGGAAGGAAGGAGGGAGGGAGGAAGGAAGGAAGGTGATGAGAGGGAGGGAAGAAGGGAGGTAGAAGAAAGGAAGGAAGGAGGAAGGGTGGAAGGGACAGAAAGGGAGAGAGGAAAGAAGGAGATGAGACAGTGGAAAAGTGGGAGGGAGAGAAAAGGAAGGAAGGAAGGAAGGAAGGAAGGAAGGAAGGAAGGAAGGAAGGAAGGAAGGAAGGAAGGAAGGAAGGAAGGAAGGAAGGAAGGAAGGAAGGAAGGAAGGGATTCAACCCAGCCCACATCATTTCCTCAAGTCCTTCCAATGGACTTCAGCAGCCCTAAATTCCTCCTTAGGTATCCCTAGAATCTCAGCCATTATCATTATCCATTTTCCTATAATGAAGGAAAGCATCGTTTTAATTGGTGTGTGGAAACTATCAACGGAATCTAAGCTAAGTTCTCTCTAATTCGGGCCAAAAAGCCAGAGTAATTGCCAACCATCGATCGGGAACTTTTCATATACAGAAGCCGAAAAGAATGGGATGGAGCTAAATAAGGTAACAGAAGGCCCCGGTTGTTATGGCAACACCCCGCTCCCCAGCACCACGTCGTCATCGCCAAGAGGGATGGGAACCAAGTCCTGGCAACCAGTTCCTGCTCCTAGCAACTGTGAGCGCTTCCATCGGAGAATCTGCTCCGTTTCTCACCTCACCTTTCTGAAAACAATCGCCAGAAAGCGTTTCCTTTTTGCAGATGTTATGGAGACCAAGGACGAAGAGTATCATAGTTACAGGGATTCAGGTTTTTTTTCCCCCAGTCAGGACTGATGGGTTCTCCATAAACGCCCTTTAGCAATTGTAAGAGGAAGGATAACAAAAAAAGCAAAATTGGAAGGGACCTTGGAGGTCTTCTAGTCCAACCCCCTGTTCAAGCAGGAAATGCTACACCGTTTCAGACAATCTCTTCTTCAAAACCTCCAATGATGGAGGAGCCCCACCTTTTGGATTGAAGCCATTCCACAGGTTAATTGTCAGGAAATTTCTCCTTAGTTCTAGGTTGTTTCTCTCCTTAATGAATGTCCATCCCATTGCTTCTCCTCCTGCCTTCAGATGCTTTGGAGAATAGCTTGACTCCCTTTTCTTTGTGGCAGCCCCTCAAATATTGGAAGAGTGCTATCATGTCACCCTTAGTCCTTCTTTTCATAGAAAATAAAAAGGCCACACAGTCTCCCTCCCTCCCTCTCTTTCTCCCTCTCTTCCCTCTCTTCTTCCTCCCTCCCTCTCCCCATCTCTCTCTCCCTGGTCATCTCCTACAGGACCAAAAATGAAACCATGTTATGGATGCCTTCAAGCTACAATAATGCTAACTTCAGATCGTCCTGAAATGGGATGTTAGATGTTGGACCAAGTGAATGGAGGCTCAAGGTTGAGTTTCAGTCACAGAAACTCATTGGTTGATTTGCGGGTCAATCACTTGCTTAGACCAGGATTGCATTTTTTTTTTAATTTGATTTATATGCCGCCCTTCTCCGGAGACTCAGGGCGGCTTACAATGCGTTAAGCAATAGCCTTCATACTTTTGTATATTTATACAAAGTCAGCTTATTGCCCCCACAAACTGGGTCCTCAATTTACCCACCTTAGAAAGGATGGAAGGCTGAGTCGACCTTGAGCCTGGCTAGGATTGAACTCAGAGAAATTATAGGCAGCTGGTGTTAATTGCTGCCTTTAGTAGGAGGCATTAGCCCCCTACTCTACACAGACTCAATTTGTAGGGCTGAAAGAAACATCCTTTTGTAAGGTATCTTGAGCTACCTGGAAAACAGGTAGAATGCAGCGGTGGGTTTCACGTTATGTTACTACCAGTCCACACCGCGTGTATGCTTGCTTCATTTGCTTACATGCCTGCCTTCCGTGTATCCACCCGGCCTCAAAAACGTGCCTAAATAGGATGGCATAGAGGAGGGGCTGGTGGGCAGGGCGGGCCCATCCAAGATTTCCACTACCGGTTCGGGCGAATTGGTTCCGAACCGGCTGAATATCACCTCTGGTAGAATGCACCATATTTTTTCGGAGTATAAGACGCACCTTTTCCCCCCAAAAAAGAGGGTGAAAATCTGGGTGCGTCTTATACGCCGAATGTAGCCCCGCCCAGCTTCTCAAACGGAGGTTTCAGAGGCTGAAAAAAGCATCAGAAACGAAGCTTCAGAAAGGAAGCCTCCAAACAGAGCTTCTGAAGCTCTGTTTTGGTGGCTTTCAGAGGCAGGAAAAAAAGTTTTTTCTGAAACCGAGTTTCAGAAGTGTCAGATGCAGGAAAAAAAAGCAAGGCACAGAGCTCACAACCCAGGAACCTGTTGCTAAAATTCACCTCTGGAAACAGCTGATTGGGGGTATTCCAGGAAGCCGATCCATCTGCCAATCAGCTTTTTTCTTATTTTCCTCCCCAAAACTAAGATGCATCTTATACTCCGGTGCGTCTTATACTCCGAAAAATACGGTATATCTAATGAATCGACCAAAAGGCTCCAGGTTTATTTAAACCCGGCACGTGGCAAGCCAACAGCTAGAAAAGTCCATTGTTAGATAAAGAGATGCTACATCAGGTAAGCTTTATATAAAAACAACCAATTAGCATTTGATGCAGTGGCAATACACAGCGAGTTCATTTGTCCAGGAGTGGACATAGCTTCCAGCTTAATGGTCCATTAGTGTCAGCTGCAAGTCCAGCATTCTGTGATGTCTGCAGCGGTCTTCTCTCCAAAAGAGGTTTCTCTCTGAAATTTATGTCTCCCCTGTTAGACCCTCGGGTTGCATTTAGCCATGGAAGGCAACTTCCCCATTCCCAATCTTGCTGATAAAATGCCTCCTGTGATGCTGAGCAAAGGCTCTCTGCCATCTGCCTGCTTGGGTATGGTTTATGGGCCAACTGAGACAACGTGGGAAGAGCGACTCTTCACAGGGGGTGGGGGGCACAATCTTCATCCCAGAGGAAACAGTATGGAATGAAGCTGTGGGAAGACTTGCCAAGAGAAGCTGGTCAATTGGTTTTCAGATTGACTGCCTAAATCAGGCGGCCGCTTCATTGCAGGGATAATGGGGCAGGGAAAGTGGGAGAGGGAGAAGGAAAGAAGGAGAGGGGAAAGGAGGAGAAGGGAAGGGAAAAGGAAAGAGGGAAGAGGGAAGGGAAGGGAAGATAAAAGCAGGAGAGGAGAGAAAGAGAAAGAAAGGAAGGAGGAAGGCAAAGTAAAGGGGCAGGAAAGGGAGATGTTGGAGGGGAGGGGGAAGGGAAGAGAAGGAAAGGAGAAAACAAAGGACAAGACAAGAAAGGAAAGGAAAGGAAAGATAAAAAGGAAAGGAGAGGAAGAGGAAGGGAAAGAAAGGAAGGAGGAAGGGAAAGAAAAGGGGCAGAGAAGGGAGATGGGAAGGGGAAGGGGAAGGGTGGGGAAGGAAAGGAAAAAAGGAAAGAAGGGAAATAAGAAACGAGAATGGAAAGGAAAGATAAAAGAAGGAAAGGAATGGAGAGAAGAGGAGGAGAAGGAAGGGAAAGAATAGAGAAAGGGGAAAGAAGGAGAGGGGAGGGGAGGGGAGGGGAGGGGAGGGGAGGGGAGAGGAGAGGAGAGGAGAGGAGAGGAGAGGAGAGGAGAAGAGAAGAGAAGAGAAGAGAAGAGAAGAGAAGAGAAGAGAAGAGAAGAGAAGAGAAGAGAAGAGAAGAGAAGAGAAGAGAAGAGAAGAGAAGAGAAGAGACATCTAATTTTCCTCGCTACCTTATTCGCGCCAGATATGCAAAGGATATCTGCAAAGGATTACAGGCCGAAGAGGGACCCTCCACATGGCTGCTTCAACACAGGCTGCCAGTCCTCTCTGATCACCCTGAGCAAACAAGACAAAGGCCTTGTTTCCTGTGAGCTACAACTCAGCTACAAAGCCCACTAACAACCTCCGCTCATCTTTGCCTCCCCCCCCCCAACCCTCGCCCCCGCCCCCAGCGGCTAGTGAGATGCACCCATCTGTCGACAAGACCACCACCGAAGCTGTTGTGTGCATGCGGATCACAGAGGCTTCCTCCTCATCTCCAAGTCTGATTATTTATGACTTATTAGGCCGGCTGAAAGGCTTCATTAATTCTCCGGCGTGATGACTTCATTCATTCAGACCAGACTGAATTTTTAGACGTTGTTGTTGTTGTTTTTAAAACAAAGCATTAGATTCTTATCGGTGTGGTTGTTTTGTTTTATGGTGTGGCTGTTGCAAGGTTTATTCAGAGGTGGGCGTCACATACTGGGACAATCGGTTCGTCCAGCACTGGGAAATGTTAGCACACACGCGGCATCAATAAACACGGCAATTCACACGTGCACGCCTTCCACACATGTGTGCAGTGTCAAATACACAGTGATATAGGGCGGGATTGCACCCATCTGGATGGGAAGGGCCACCCACAAGTCAAAGCTACTTGTGTGCAAGAATCAGAGCAGCCCACTACTGGGTTTAACTACTGGTTCTCCCAAACCAGTCCAAACCAGGGAGACATGGGACCAGGGGAGACATGATAGCAGTCTTCCAATATTTGAGGGGCTGCCCCAGAGAGGAGGAAGGGGGTCAAGCTATTCTCCAAAGCACCCCAAGGCCAGACAAGGAACAATGGATGGAAACTGACCAAGGAGAGATTCAACCTGGAAATAAGGAGATATTTTCTAACTGAGAACGATCAATCCGTGGGACAGAAGTTGCCTTCGGAAGTTGTGGGAGCTTCATCCCTGGAGGCTTTCAAGAAGAGACTGGACTGCTATCTGTCAGAAATGGTGTAGGGTCTCCTGCTTGGTGTAGGGGGTTTGACTAGATGACCAATAAGATCCTTCCGACTCTGTTATTCCATTATTATTATTCTGTCCATCTTATGACAACCTCTGTATTGTTCTTATCATAATAGTAAATTCACAAGTAAATGCCGATGACTAAGTATAAAAGTATAAAAGTATAAAATAGATTTTTTTCCTCCTTAGCTTGTATTTTAATCTGTTCTTTTTTAAGTTTCTTTTTTTTTTAGATAAACATTTTGCTTTATTACAAAAGATGCATATATTAAATTAAAAAAACAAGAAGAGCACCCTTCTATCTGAGTGGATATGTGGTTGTTGTTAACCTGCGGTCATGTCCGACCCATCATGGCCCCATGGACAATGTTCCTTCAGGCCTTCCTGTCCTCTACCATCCTCTGGAGTCCATTGAAGCTCACGCTGACGGCTTCAGGACTCCATCCAGCCACCTCGTTCTTTGCCGTCCCCTCCTTCTTTTGCCCTCAATCTTTCCCAGCATTAGGCTCTTCTCCAGGGAGTCCTTCCTTCCTTCTCATTAGGTGGCGAAAGTATTTGAGTTTCATCTTCAGGATCTGGCCTTCTAAAGAGTAGTCGGGGTGATCTCCTCTAGGACTGACTGGTTGGATGGCCTTGCAGTCCAAGGGACTCGCAGGAGTCTTCTCCAGCACTAGAGTTCAAAGGCCTCCATTCTTTGGCGCTCAGCCTTCCTTATGGTCCCAACTTTTCAGCCATCCATTGCAACTGGGAAAACCATCGCCTGGTCCTAAACACATTTTTGATTGCAGGGTGATGTCTCTGCTTTTTAGAATGCTGAATGGATATACATACACCTTCACAACTCGAAATAAGAGCACTGATTGGCATGCTTTTTTTAATGCAATTGCACGTATTTAATATCTGTCAAAGAGAAACCCCCTGAAAAATAAGGAGGACATACAATTCCAGTTAGCTCTCCTTCTGCAGTTTTGCCAGCCCTGGTTGTTATCGATCCAATCCAAAGAGATATTAGCAGTGACCTTGGAGACTCCGCTCCCATTAGGACAGAGACCCACGAAACTGATGAGAGATTTTTTTTCCCCCTTTATTCGTCCAAACCACTTAGAATTATTTTCATAAAAACGGACTTAAAAGGAGAAGAAAAAAAAGCGAGTGCATTAACAAAGCAAAAATGGCCAGGAGGCATTAGGAAAAAGATACATTTCCTTCAGACCGAGATGCTTAAGCCATTGACCCATCTTTCAGCATGTTCTTTTTAAAAAAATTAATTTTTTTTTAATACAGGAATTAAAATACAAACTCCAAGGAGGAAAAAAAAGGAGAGGTTTTTTTTCTAAGAAAGAACCAACTAAATAAAAACATTAAAAAGATGAATTAAAAAGTCAAAAAGCAGAAACTCGTAGTCTTCCCCTCTAGTTCAGCATTGACAAATATATAGCAATAGCACTTAGACTTATATACCGCTTCACAGTGGCTTACAGCCCTCTCTAAGCGGTTTACACAGTCAGCATCTGCCCCCAACAATTTGGGTTCTCATTTTACGACCTTGGAAGGACGGAAGGCTGAGTCAACTTTGAACCAGTCAGGATCGAACTCCTGGCAGTGGGGAGTGAGTTAGCCTGCAGTACTGCATTCTAACCCCTGTGCCACCATGGTTCTTATTAATAATATATGGCAACAATAATAACTTCTCCCCTTGCAACTCAGGTCCAAGATTCATTAACTTCTAGATCTATTTGTACCCAATTTGATCTGTTATGCATCTAGATAATAATACAACGTAACATAACATAACCTAATATTTTACATTATAGCAATAGCACTTAGACTTATATACCACTTTAAGTGTTTTACAAGCACTCTCTAAGCAATTTACAGAGTCAGCCTATTGCCCCCCAACAATCTGCATCCTCGTTTTACCGACACTCGGAAAGATGAAGGCTGAGTCAACCTTGAGCCTGGTGAGATTCGAACTGCCAAATTGCAGGCAGTCAGTAGAAGTAGCCTGCAGTACTGCACTCTAACCACTGCACACCACGGCTCATATTATATTTATATATTATATTTATATATTATATAATTTGCATGACACAGATCAATATTTCTCAACCTTGGCTACTAAAATGGATGGATTTCAATCTCCCAGGATGTAGGGGATGACCAGGCTGAGCCTGAGGGAGAGGTCAAAAGTATCATCAGTCTCGAGTCCCTTCGTGCCCACAAGAGATCCAAGTCCAGCCTACCTTGAATTCCATTGATTCTTATCTCCGCCAATTTGCTTTGACTGTTAGTAGTTCAGATTCTTGTAGGGAGTGTTTAGCATGCAATACACCTGTACTTATTTGAAACCACCTGATTTCTGGCGAGCATTTACTGGTTGGCTTACTTGCTCCTGATGTCAATAATCCCTCGTTGACCATGGTGGCCATTCAGGGATATATCATGTGCTCCCCTTTGGACACTGCACTTTTAAAATGAGTTTCCGATTCTGGATTCCCTCATATTTATCAAAAGTTATCAATTAATCTGCCATCAGCTCCATTTCCAATGCTACACCTTTCAGGAAAGTAGGGCATTGCTCCAAACCATTCTAAATCTGCCATGCTTTTGTCTCAGTTAGAATAGAATAAAGCTGAAAGAGACCTTGAGGTCTTTCTAGTCCAACTCTTGTTCAAGTAGGAGACCCTATGTCCATTTCAGACAAGTAGCTATCCAGTCTCTTTTTAAAAACTTCACCCACACAACTTCTGGAGGCAAGCTAGTTGATTGTCCCCACTGTTAGGAAGGTTCTCCTTAGTTCCATGTTGCTTCTCTCCTTGATAAATTTCCACCCACTGCTTCTTGTCCTGCCCTCAGGGGCTTTGGAGAAGAGCTTGACTCCCTCTTCTTTGTGGCAACCCCTGAGAGATTGGAAGACTGCTATCATGTCTCCCCTGGTCCTTCGTTTCATTAAACTAGACATACCCAGTTCCTGCAACCGTTCTTCATCTGTTTAGCCTCCAGTCCCCTAATCCTCTTTGTTGCTCTTCTCTGCACTCTTTCTAGAGTCTCAAACCTGATAAAGTGGTATTAACAATTTGGGTGCTCTTGATTCTATCCCTCTCTTATGCAGCCTAGAACTGTGTTGGCTCTTTTTGGCCGCTGCAGCACACAGCTGATTTGAATCTACTTCCGGTGTGGTATATAAATACAGAGAATAAAATGGTGTCACCCTCTGCTTTAGAAATGCAAAAGAAAAACCACACCGAGGAAACCCATGGGTGAATACATAGGCATATACATGAAACTGATGTCACCATCCCATCCATCCAGGGAGGCACAAAATTTCCCCATCCGTTAGTTGCATTTGGCAAACTAACAATGGTTCTACTTGCCCAGAATCTCATCAAGCCTAGTTCAAAAGATCGCCAAACGATCAGACAAGAGTATTTGGCAAAGTGTCTAAACTACTCTCTGTCTATTGTAGTTTTTTATTTCCCCCAATAAATTCTCTTCAGAATCCTAACCTCTGGTCACTGTGATTATACAAATTAAGAAGCTGGTTCACCTCCAACAATTAACAGTTTCCCTACCTTCTCGGTATGATGATTTTAACTAGGAACCTTGGTGGTGCAGCGGACTAAAGCGCTGTTAAATAGCACTTAGTTGCCAGCTGCCTGCAATTACTGCGAGTTCAAATCTCACTAGGCTCAAGGTTGACTCAGCCTTCCATCCTTTTAAGGTAGATAAAATGAGGACCGGATTGTGGGGGCACAACTGACTTTGTATAAAAAAAGAAGACCGCTTGGGGGGGGCTGAAAGCCCTACTAAGCAGGTATATACAAAAGTATGAAGGCTATTGCTTAACGCATTGTAAACCACCCTGAGTCTCCGGAGAAGGGCGGCATATAAATTAAATTAAAAAATAAATAAAATAATCACAAGTCATTGTAACAGCCACTAGTTTTGGTGTTTTTAAAACGGGCATGGAGAATTGATGGAGGCCTTTATGTCTTATGTCATCTCCAGGCCTTACTCCCGAGTCGTCCCTTTTGTTTTAACTGTTCGTACCTTCTGCAGCTCTGCGCATGTGTGCACTGGGAACAGGCTCCCCCTGTTCCTCTGCTTCATTGAGGTCTGACTCTGGAGGTTCCCAGATGGCCCTGGCCCAATCTCTGCTTCTGACACAGAGCCCTCATCTGAGCTTCCCAGCCTCCACGACTGCTCCTGTTCCTCCCCAGTCCCTTCACTGTCTTACTCTTCTGCCAGCTTCTCAGGCTTCTGGTGGACCACAACACTTAACTTCACCCCATGAATTACAGATATCAAGAGCAGGAATGCAGATTTGGTTGTAAAAAAACAATAACACACCATTATTTTCCTTCTGTATTTGTAAGGTGAGAACAGAAGGCACTTCACTAAGGAGGCATCGCCTTATTTATTTATTTATTTTAAATTCAACCTGCTCAGACTTTTTATTCGTGCGCCGGTGTTTTAGTGAGGCTGATTTATTTTGCAAATTCCCTCGGCTAAGCTAAGGGGAAGGGCGCTTCTGATCGTCAAATATGGCACAGAGCTCAGGGCAAGAGCAATGGCCCCATTGCTTCTTGCATCATATTCCCCTCCAGACTCAGCTCTTAATTAGTCCTCAAGACCAATCGGCGCTCCGCCGTAAACCCCAAGTAAAGCGATTAGGGACGCTGGGGAATAATCTGCAGTGTCTTCCCCCTTTTTAAGAGACACGAAGTTGTAGAGTCGAGCATGTCCGGGTTGCAGATAAAAACCACCTTCCTGCCCCGAACGGCGATTTAGAAAACTTACACGGGCAAGTGGGAAGCTACTCCAGAGTGAAAAAAAAAAAAAACAACAAAAAAAACAACCAGCTGGAAACATTGTTAGTTTAAAGATGTCGTTCGGGTTCAGAAGATAACAAGGGAGTACTGCAGCTTAACAAAATACCCTGGGGGGCAGCGGGGGTAATACATGAGAAACTAAGGAGCCTCCTAATGACAAATCGCTAGCAATTCAGATACAGCAAAACACAAGACACGTTTAGAGATTGGGCACAGAAAAGAGAGATCGTGCGCATTTGTGTGACGGGGACAAAACAGCCCCTCCCCCCCACTGCAATTTGCAAGGGTGTGGAAAGCCAGGGTCCCACGACGCAGTTTCAAAAAGCTTATCTAAAGTGAGTCTAAATTTTCAATCCTGACCATAGCGGTATAAACACGAAGGCCATCTTATCTTCAGCACCACGGACAGCAATGAAATAAGTTGAAGGATAAAGGCTGCCTTTTCTGGTTCAGGATTGTGACTCTTGGGTGACTCATAATGTTTTCATCCGCACATCCCAGGACACTCGGCTGTGACCTGAATGTTAAGATGTGCAGGAGAAGTAGACAACCTCTTTTTGTCACAAATGCATTCACTCCTACGGCTGTTCCAACAACAACCGATGGGCAAAGTGTTACCTCTGTCTGCACCTGCTCGAAACAGGCTACAAGTCACAGAGAATGAGAAATGTCACCTCTGTCTCTCTATCTAACTCTGTCTCACTTTCTCTGTCTTGCTTTCTCTGTCTTTCTCTCTCTCCTCTCTTTCTCTCTGCCTCTTTCTTTCTCTCTCTTCTTCTCTTTTCTCTTTCCTCTCTGCCTCTCTCTCTCTTTCTTTTTCTTTCTCTGCCTCTCTTTCTCTCTCTCTTCTCTCTTTCTCGTCTCTTCTCTTTCTCTGTCTCTCTTTTTCTCTCTCTGCCTCTTTCTTTCTCTCTCATTCTCTATCTCTTTCTTTCTCTTTCTGCCTCTCTTTCTCTGTCTTTCTTTATCTCTCTTCTCTTTCTCTGCCTCTTTCTCTCTTTCTCTGTCTCTCTTTTTTCTCTCTACCTCTTTCTTTCTCTCTCTCTCTCTCTGCTCTTCCTTTCTCTGTCTCTCTACCTCTGCCTCTCTCAGTCTCTTTTTCTCTGTCTTTCTTTCTCTGTCTTTCTTTCTCTCTCTTCTCTTTCACTGTCTCTTTCTCTGTCTCTCTCTCTGTCTCTCTCTCTGCCACTCTCTCTTTCTCTTTCTCTCTTTCTCTTTCTCTGTCTCTGTCTCTCTCTCTGTCCTCTCTCTCTCTCTCTCCATCTGTCTCTCACACACAACAAGAAAAAGAGAGAAGGAGAGGGAGAGGGAGGGAGGGAGGGAAGGAGGGGGAGGGAGGTCAACCATTAAGTTACAAATACATCAATGGGGCACTTGAGTGTGGAGGGAAAGAGAGAGAATACCATCATTCTTTCAATTAACTTCGGGTAAGATGAAAGACTGGATTTTGAATTCAAAACTCAAGGAAAGGAGGGAGGGGAAGAGGAAAAAGATGGACAAACAAACTACCCTTTTGAGTTTAGGGAGAATGCTGAGCCAGAGGATCAGAACAGGAAACAATGTTATTAAATAACACCAACCATACTCTTGTCTTATATGTTTGGTAGATTCCCAGAGTATGCGTCGGTCCATTTTCACTTTTATTGCCACTACTTAACAACCTCTGGACTCTCAAGTCAGATCTGATTCAGATCTGTTTCAGATTCATTAATCTCAGCCCCACATATTGCTATTTCCCAGAAAGCTTAAAGACCACAAAGAGATGTTTCCACTATGATGAGAGGCACCCAGGACTTTTCTTTCTAAGATGCTGCAATGCCACAGACTATATTTTTTACTGAGTATCTTTCAGCTGTCCTGATGTTCCCAAGAAAAGAGAGAACACATTTGTGTGACGAGTACGAAAGTTGCAAGGAATTTAAGAGAAACAGGAAAAGAAACATACGGTACATGTGTCAAAAAGAGGAAGACAGAATTTGTAAGCCAGGAGGAACCTGATAATTTAGATCACATGTAATTCTTTCTGAGAAAGAGATAACCAGATGAAAACACGACATAGATCTTGGTGAGATTGTTATAAGTTGAGCGAGCATCTGGAAAAAAAGCACACTGTCTTTGCTCATCACTTCCTTATCAGTTCTTCTTCTCATCCAAAATTTCCCACCGTCTCTGTTTTTCCTGTCTGCTCTCTATTTCACAGAGATACATGGAGGAGGAGGGGGGGGGAGGAAGAGGAGGAGGAGGAGAAAAAGAAGAGGAGGAGGAGGAGGAGGAGGAGAAAAGGAGGAGTAGAAAGAGGAGGAAGTGGAGAAGAGAAAGAGGAGGAGAGGAGGAGAAGGAGGGAAGAGAGGAAGAAGACGGAGGAGGAGGAGGAGGGAGGAGAGGAGGAGGAGTGGAGGAGAAGGAGGAAAGAGGAGGAGAGAGGAAGAGGAAGAAGGAGGAGGAGGAGGAGGGAGGGGGAGGAGAGGAGGAGGAGTGGAGGAGGAGGAGGAGGAGAGGAAGGAGAAGGAGAAGGAGAAGGAGAAGGAGAAGGAGAAGGAGAAGGAGAAGAAGAAGAAGAGGAGGGAGGAGGAGGAGGGAGGAGGAGGAGGAGGAGGAGGAGGGAGAGGAGAGAGGAGGAGAGGAGGAAAAAGAAGAAAAAGAAGAAGAAGAAGAAGAAGAAGAAGAAGAAGAAGACGAAGAAGAAGAAGAAGAAGAGAGAGGAAGAGGAGGAGGAGGGAGGAGGAGGAGGAGGAGGAGGAGGAGGAGGAGGGAGGAGAGGAGGAGGAGGAGGAGGAGGAGGAGGTGGAAGAAGAAGAAGAAGACTGAACATATGACTGTGGCACCCTTGCAGTTCGGCCTGCTTTCTTGCAAACTGTCAACACCCAACTAGGTACAGTAATATCTAGTAAACAGAGAGCAAACCACACTCCCTTCTAGCACTGATGATGCTACCTAGTTAGGTAATGAAATGTTTGCAAAAAAACATCCAAGCTCAAGGACCTCACACTTCAACCCTGAGCTACATACATTCTCTTCTAAAGGAGCCAAAGGCTGTTGTAATGGTGCAGACTAAAGTAGTAATTAAGATATTCTGTTGCCATGAGTGATAAATACTATTTCAATTAGTAATAACGTATTTCCTCCCAAGTTATTTATCTGTTATGGTCAGTCCCGCAAGCAGATCACTATACACCTTTCCTTTCAGCACACAAAACAGTTAAGTGCAGGAAATTTCTTGGAAACGCCCTAAATATTTGTTTCCGTTTTTCTGGCTTTCCACGTAGTAAGAAAACAAGGCAGAAACAGTTTGCAAGTCAGCTCTTAACTCTAGCTACTGGGTGACTAGGGATGGGAGGAAATAAGTACAATTAAGAATTAAACTGTAGTTCCGGTAACAGCACTACCTACTATGAAAAAATTGAGGATTATCTGTATCACAAATGAACAATATTACTCATAATGCATTGCTAACCTCCACAATCCCACAGAATTTTCCCAGACCACTGGAAATGTAACTGTGCAAGACAAATCACTTACTATCACAGTTTTCCCTTGTCTTATTGGGTTTTGAGATATTTAATTAGGTTGGGCATCCAGAAAATTCAGTGCGCTTTGACAATACGGATATCCCATGAGCGATTTGCAGCTGGGAGGGTGGAATCGCGACCTGTCAATCAAAATAGAAGCATCTGCCCTTTTATGCAAACTACTGAGCTGATTTTGCATCCCAGAAATACACGACAACATTCTCTACCTCAGACGGCGAAGGATATTCACGAATTCTCAAGCAGAACTGAACGCAAATACTGATAATTGGATCGCGCAAATTCTTTTGGAAGGTGAGGCTCGGAATATGGGAGATGGTCTCCAAACCACCGTTTTCTTAATCACTTACACCCCAGCTGTGCAACAGGAATCAATTATTAAGTTTCCCACTTATCGCCCACTCTGTGCTTGTGTGGAAGAGATTTGTATCCTTAATCCATGCTTCTCCTGGCTCAAGGGTCGGCAGTCTGTGGCTCGGGAGCTGTATGTGGCTCCTTCATCCCTCTTCTGCAGCTCCCTTTCACTGGTCGGCTACACAATTGATAGGGCTTTTGGTTAGGACAGATAGAGGAAAGAGGATGCCGCGCTAGGAGGAGACTCTATGGTAGGGGGAAACCAGATTTCCAGTCGGCTCCAGAATTGAACGGGGGTCTTCCGGTTAGGATCATTGCGGCTCTTTGAGTGTTTAAGGTGGGCCGACCCCTGTCCTAGCTCACAAAACACGCACTCACACAATTTTCATGACCAACCTTGCTAGCTGTCCATCACTATCCAATGCTCTACTGTCATAAGTTCTGTATTTTCCACCCAACAGCATTTCAGATTGTCACACTGTACACAGCCTCACTTTGGGGATCATTAAAGCAGCCGTGTCTTTGATTAGCCTCGTCCAGCTATTTTAGAAGCTACGTCTTGGCTACCTCTGTAAACGAAACCACTTTGCTGGGGGACACATAGGGAGGGAGTCCTCGACTTACAGCCAGAATTGAGACCAAAATTCACAATCACTAAGTGAGAAATGTGTTGATTTTGCCCCCATTTTGTGGCCTTTCTTGACACCATTGTTAAGTGAATCACTACAATTGTAACCACCCGGTTTTCTGTCTTCCCCATTGACTTTGTCAGAGGGTCGCAAAGGGGGATCACATGACCCTGAGACCCTGCAACCATCATAAATATGATCAGTTGCCGAGCGTCTGGATTTTGATTACGTGACCACGGGGATAGGTACAACGGTCGTAAGTGTGTGGGAAAACGGTCAGAAGTTACTTTTTTCAGTGCCGTTGTAGCCTTGGTTACTAAACGGACTGTTGTAAATCGAGGACTCCCTGTAATCTAGCTGGGCACGCCCCACAATTTGGCTAGACATCTGAAGCCACCGCACGCACAAAAAGACGTGGCTGCTTTGATCCTTCAGAAATGCTTTGGACATGGTCTTCCCAGATTTTAACCTCTGCACGTTGAAGAATTAGCACATGCTTTAATAAATACAAGCGTATGAAAAAATTTTTAACTAGATTGGAAGATGAAAGGAAGAATAAAGTGCAATTACGCATCCATTTCGGAATCAAAGTAAGAAAAGGTGAGGATCTACTTACTATCAAGGCGGTGGATCTGTTACTCAGGAGCTTCTCAATGTCTTGAGCTGCACTTTCTACTAACTGCCGTGCATTGTTGGCTTCCACTGTGTATAAATTTTTGTTCCTCTGATAGATCTGAAGGAGGAAAACAAAACAAGACAGCTGAATAATAATGATAACAACAACAACAATAACAAATGCATACAAAGCAGTGGTGAAATCCTCCGCGGTTTGCGCGGTGCCTGATCTGGTCCCCCTCTACAGATACCCACAACAACACAGCCAGTTGAGGGTTAAAGAAGCACTTGGCACACTCCAACAGTTCTTATCTCAAACTTGGCAGCGATATGCCACACCGTCTGCCAAGGGCTTTAATAGTTCACAAAAAGAAAATCACCTACGTAGCTTTGCCAAAATCCATTCTTTTAGCTCCAAAGACTACTAGATTGAGTTTTTGTTCATCACAGAGATCATTAACCACCACCCTGTCTATTATATAGTCTCTGGGTGTGGTCCAGTGACTCATTGGTCCTGTGACTCAAGTCCAGTGACTCAGGTCTATTCCCTCGTGCGTCTCCGCCGCTGCTGCTGTAAGCGCTTATCTCGCCTTCTTTGACATGCGTCCAGGAATGACGTCTCTCCCTCACTCTCATCTGAGACACCTGTTTCCCCACTACTTTGCTCTCTTTCAGCTGGCACCTGAGACGGTGCCAGAGGGGGGGGCTGGGAGATCTGGCTGGCTCCTCTTCCTCATGCTCAGAGCTTCCTTCCTCCAATGGGATAGGCTCAGAGGACAGGGCCACAACAGTGCCTGCCAAACACACGCTGTGTGCATATGCGCAGTCCACACACCAAACTCAAATTGCGCACATGCTGCATGCATGGACATGCGCATTGTGCACCAAATGCGCGCTTCACACTGAAAAAGGAGGCTTAAGAAGGTAAGTAGAACAGCAAGGGGAAGGAACAGCTGTGCCGCACGATTTATATTTACTAGAAAGCAGGATTTCCTGCTTTCTAGCGAATATAAATTGTGCGGCACAGCTGATCATCGAAATACCAGTTCTCATGAACTGGTAGCATTTTTTTTTACTACCAGTTCGCCCGAACTGGTGCGAACCGGTAGCATTTCACCCCTGATACAAAGCCAGAATTGAGAAAAACAGCAACAGACAGTAAGTGCAGAGAAAACAGTGGATCATCTGGTAAGCTGCTGCAAGAAGATCACACAGGCAGACTACAAACAACAGCATGACAAAGTAGCAACAAGCAAGAAGCACGAAATAGCATTCAAAGATCTTCAGGAAATATCATTTGCCCGTAAGCAAGTATTGGTGGGACCCTAAAATAGAGAAAGTCATAGAAAATGAAGAAGTTCAATTGCTCTGGGACTTCAGAATCTAGACAGACAGGCACCTGCCAAATAAAACCCCAAACTTAACAACTGTCGATGTGAAAGTCTGGATAGTGGATGTGGCAGTGCCCGGAGATAACAGAAGAGAAGAGAAAGAACTGGAGAAGATAGCAAAATACATAGAAACAGAACGACTGTGGCAAAGGCAAGCAAGGCCACAACCAGTAGTCAGAGCTGCCTGGGGTGCAATCCCAAAAGAACTGGAGGACCATTTGAACACCATCATTGGCATTGACAAATTTGCCATCAGTCAACTGCATTAGGCAGCTTTGCTTGGAACTGCTTCCATTCTGCGACGATATCTGTAACACCGTCAAACATTCAGATCTGCCTATCCCAGGTTCTTGGTAAGGACTCAGTAAGTAGACAACAATGCCAAACGCCAGTCTGAACATCAAACTGACTGTGCGATGATGATTAATAATAATAATAATAATAACAACAACAACAACAACGTTCTGCAGATTAATGCAGTGTTTCTCAACCTTCGCAATTGCTAAGCAGGACAGCTGAGAAGAGAGTTTTGTCCCGTTTTATGACCTTTCTTGTTGCAGTTGTTAAGCGAATCATCCCAGTTGTTATGTGAATCCTGCATCCCCCTTGACTTTGCTTCTCAGAAGGTCCCCAAAGGGACACTGCAAATCGTCATAAATATGAGTCAGTTACCAAGCGTCTGCATTTCGATTATGTGACCCTGTGCATGGTCGTAAGCGTGAAAAAGTCGTAAGCCATTGTTTTCAGTGCTGTTGTAACGTCGCACGGTCTCTAAACAAGTGGTTGTCATTTGAGGACTAACTGTATTCATAGAATGAAGCAAGATTGAAGCACGCCTTATAATTATTTGGCCCAGCATCTGTTACGTCATCTTTGATCATGGGTTGAGGCCACTCAAAAATCAAAAACCTGGGTAAGGTCTTATCTCAAAGAATAAATCCATCTTTTATTATAGTCACAGACCAGAGTTCCTTCCTATTTCCTCATAGGCTTCTTCTGCAAATTCGAGGCCTTGGAAAATCAGAATTTTAAATCTTAGAGACGAGAGGGCTCTAACTCTTGCCAAGAATTACAGTTCTCAGCACTCCCGAGTGGCATTCCTGCCACTGAGGAATCTCATGTTGTAATTAGCAGTGGCCAAACCCTTTCTATTTTAAAGAACACAAAATGTACCCATGTACAGAGACGCATTCCTGCATCTTCATGGCAACCAAAAACAATGGGCCTTTTAAAAAAATAATCGGGAGGGGGAAAAATGTGCTTAGCTTTCTGGATCGTACCCTTTGCGTAATATTTTCTAAAGCAGAATTCTTGATTGGGGCTTAGTCTATAAACAGACCCTGTTGAAACGGTGTTGTGGTTAGAGTCACTGAACTTGCAGGCTGGAAAGCTGACAGCCCGGGTTCGAGACCTGAGTGCTGCATGACGGGGTGAGCTCCCGTTCCTTGCTCCAGCTCCTACTCACCTAGCAGTTCAAAAGCATGCAAATGGAATGGCTGCAGGATTTGGGGTTGGCTAGTCTAAAGAAAAGAAGAATTAGCAGTGACAGGATAGCAGTATTCCAGTTTTGACGGGCCGCCACAGAGAGGAAGAGAGGAGGAGTCAAACTAATGGAAACACAGATGGAAACTAATCAAGGAGAGAAGCAACCTGGAATTAAGGAGGAACTTCCTAACAATAAGGATAATTAACCAGTGGAACAGCTTGCCTCCAGAAGTTGTGGGGGATACATCACTGGAGGTTTTTAAGAAGAGATTGGACAACCATTTGCCTGAAACAGTATAGGGTTTCCTGCTTGAGCAGGGGGCTGGACTGGAAGACCACCAAGGTTTTGTTCTATTCTGTTCTGTTCTTGTCCTGCCCTGTCCTGCCCTGCCCTGCCCTACCCTGCTGTACCCTACCCTACTCTGCCTTACCCTACCCTACCTTACCCTACCCTACCCCACCCCACCCCACCCCACCCCACCCCGTTCTATTCTATTCTATTCTATTCTATTCTATTCTATTCTATTCTATTCTATTCTATTCTATTCTATTCTATTCTATTCTATTCTATTCTATTCTATTCTATTCTATTCTATTCAAATGGGAGTAGATCAATAGGTACCACTTCGGTGGGAAGGCAGCAGCATTCCATGCACCTTTGGCATATAGCCATGCTGGCCACATGACCACAGAAAATGTCTTTGGATAACGCTGGTTCTCTCAGCCAAGAAAGAAGAGATAAGCACTATGCCCTACAGTCAGATCCAACTGGACAGGGAAACAGTTATTGTGATGCCATGAACAAGAATTCTGATCTTTTGTTGAGCAAGGCTGACCTGAAGGGACAACATTCCCAGAACCCATTGAGGCCACACATTAGTTAAGAGAAAAATGCATTGCCTCCTCGAGGAAGGTCTAAAGAAACAGGAAGGGATCAGATCCATTGCAATGAATAAGGAGTTTTATTACCGACAAAACCCAGATCTATAACCACAGCCTAAGGCAAAGCGAACAAGCAAGAAAAATGCATTGATGAAGCCAACAGATGGCCCGAGCTTCTCCAGACATTACGCTTCTGTTAAGAAGGTGTCACGTTGTCTTAAGAGAAGCCAGCCCAGGCAGCACAAACAGAGACAGGTCCAGGACTAATTCATTGGACAACTTCCAATGCTTCTGGCATTACACATTTCACAAAGAAAAAAAAAGTGGCTTGATTTGGCAACCATCGATACATCCCAACCCCAGCACAGCTTAAATGTTTTATGATGGCTTTGTATTTTCAGGACATAAATGGTTCTGTTCATCAGTCCACAATTTCTGGAGGCAATCGGTGTGGGTAGTAAATTTGTTTATAAAATGTTATAACAGACTAACAGAGTTGGACGGGACCTTGGAGGTCTTCGAGTCCACCCCCTGAAGGAGACCCTACCTTATCAGAAATACACAAGTAAAGGCCTTGTTTTCTTCAGTTAATAGAATAACCGAGTTGGAAGGGTGCTTGGAGATTTTCTAGTCCCGTGATGGCGAACCTATGGCACGCACTATGAGCCATATGGATGGGAATGCGAGCATTGTTGTAGCTCAGCTCCAGCGCCAACTGATTTTCGGGCCTTCCGGGCCCACCAGAAGTCAGGAAACAGGCTGTTTCTGGCCTCCACAGGGCCTCCAAGGGGTGAGGAAGGCCGTTTTTGCCCTCCCCAGGCTCCTAGAAAGGCTCTGGAGCCTGGGGAGGACAAAAAAAACAGGCCTTCCAGTCTCATCAGGTGTCAGGAAATGGGTGACTCCCCCCCCCACATTCCCCCATGTGTTTGGCACACGATGGCAAACAGGTTATCCATCACTGTTCTAGTCCAACCTTCTGCATAAGCAGGAAACCCTGTACCATTTTTTAAAATTTATTATTTATTTTATTAATTTGATTTATATGCCGCCCAGGGCAGCTTACAATGCGTTAAGCAATAGCCTTCATACTTTTGTATATTTATACAAAGTCAGCTTATTGACCCCACAAACTGGGTCCTCAATTTACCCACCTTAGAAAGGATGGAAGGCTGAGTCAACCTTGATTTATTTGCCATCCATCTCAACCTCAAAGCGACGGCAATATGTTTGATTTTTGATATATATAACAATTTGGTTGCTAGAGGCAGATCTAAATGAGCTGATGCGGTTTTAGTTTTAACTAAGTTTTTCACAGAAACCCAGATCAGTTGGCTTTTGCGTTTGCATGTATTTACACCTTGGCTTAAAAAT
Organism: Coluber constrictor foxii; assembly: GCA_038048745.1. Taxonomy (NCBI): domain Eukaryota; kingdom Metazoa; phylum Chordata; class Lepidosauria; order Squamata; family Colubridae; genus Coluber; species Coluber constrictor. Next base: position 673,958 of record CM075964.1, on the reverse strand, counting down.
TTGCACCCTGTCGCGGGAAAAGAAAGCCAGACTGGGGTGGGGAAAGCCTCTTGGAATTGCTAAGAATAAGTCTTCTGTCTGAATTATTATTCATGTGTTTTCTCAGCTGACTGAATTAATGAAGGATAAGCATTGTACCAAGCCTTGTACGTACATCATTCTGCACAGAAAGAAAGTCGCCATTTGATAAGGTTCATCGAATGAGTCTCTCCGACAACACTGGAAACCTTGAACTGATTTTTTTTTATGATGTGGGCAAAGAATCGTAGAATAACCATCTGAAATCTTGAGAAGAGAAGAGAAGAGAAGAGAAGAGAAGAGAAGAGAAGAGAAGAGAAGAGAAGAGAAGAGAAGAGAAGAGAAGAGAAGAGAAGAGAAGAGAAGAGAAGAGAAGATGGAATGGAAGGGAGGAGAGGAGAGGAGAGGAGAGGAGAGGAGAGGAGAGGAGAGGAGAGGAGAGGAGAGGAGAGGAGAGGAGAGGAGAGGAGAAGAGAAGAGAAGAGAAGAGAAGAGAAGAGAAGAGAAGAGAAGAGAAGAGAAGAGAAGAGAAGAGAAGAGAAGAGAAGAGAAGAGAAGAGAAATCAGAATGGAATGGAGTGGAGTGGAGTGGAGTGGAGTGGAGTGGAGTGGAGTGGAGTGGAGTGGAGTGGAGTGGAGTGGAGTGGAGTAGAGAGAGGAGAGGAGAGGAAGAGAAGAGAAGAGGAGAGGAGAGGAGAGGAGAAGAGAGGAGAGGAGAGGAGAGGAGAGGAGAGGAGAGGAGAAGAGAAGAGAAGAGAAGAGAAGAGAAGAGAAGAGAAGAGAAGAGAAGAGAAGAGAAGAGAAGAGAAGAGAAGAGAAGAGAAGAGAAGAGAAGAGATACCAGCTGTGGTATCCTTTGGATACCAGCTGTGCAATTCCCTGACAAATAGGATTCCCTGCTCCTATTTTGAGCGCCTCGGTTACTCTAACGCAGACTTAACAAAACGTGACAAAATACCCGGTGGAAAAATTAATTGATAGCGAAGTCCTACACTGTCAACACTCCACTGTAAATTTATATGGAGATGCTAAATTTTTTTTTAAAAAAAACGCCTTTGAATAATGCTTGTCTAGCCAGGGCCTTTATTGAGCATGAACGTTTAATTATTTGCGCATTGTAGACAGCGCCCATTTGCTAATTAGATCACAAAAACACCGCAGTTGACGAGGCGTACTTAATGGTCAGTTAACGAGCCACTCGGAGCAATGAGGAACACGTACATACAGCAAAAACATGCCAAATGCACACCGAAGGAGTTAGACCCATTTGGGCAGGAGAAGGAGAAAGAAGCTTGATTGAAGCTACACAAAATGGCCAAATGCAATATTTTATGCAAAGAAGGACTAGCAGAGACATGATGTCTAATGAAAAGAAGGACTAGGGACGACACGATAGTAGTCTTCCAATATTTGAGGAGTTGCCACAAAGAAGAGGGAGTCAAGCTATTCTCCAAAGTACCTGAAGGCAGGAGAAGAAGCAAACTACTCAAGGAGAGAAGCAACTTAGAACTAAGGAGAAATGTCCTGATAGCGAGAACAATTAATCAATGGAACGACTTCCTTCCAGAAGTTGTGGTGCTTCAATACTGGATGTTTTTAAGAAGAGATTGGACAATCACATGGTATAGGCTTTCCTGCCTGAGGTTGGACTAGAAGACCTCCAAGGTCCCTTCCAACTCTTTTATTCTGTTATATTTCCCATTTAAAGAAGAGATTCTATGGATATTCTAGTGTCCATAGATATCCAGGTCAGGGTTGTCCCAAAGGTGCTTTTTGAAGAGGCAACTGGACTTTCTTGTTCTTCTTTGAAGACACTTCGCTCCTCAACCAAAAAGCTTCTTCAGCTCTCCCGAAGCTTCTTAAATGAGAAGAGAAACATCTTCAAAGAGTAACAAGAAACTCCAGTTGACTCTTGAAAAAGCACCTATGGGACAACCATGACCTGGATGATGGAGACATCTCCATAGACATTTGCCATTGCCTTCTTCTGAAGTTTAGAATAACAGAGTGGGAAGGCGCCTTGGAGGTCTTCTAGTCCAACCCCTGCTTAGGCAGGAAACCCTACACCACTTCAGACAAATGGTTATCCAACCTCTTCTTAAAAATTTCCAGTGTTGGAGCATTCACAACTTCTGAAGGAAAGCCGTTCCTCTGATTAATTGTCCTCACTGTCAGGACATTTCTCCTTAGTTCTAGGTTGCTTCTCTCCTTGATTAGTTTCCACCCATTGCTTCTTCTCCTTCTTTCAGGTGCTTTGGAGAATAGCTTGACTCCCTCTTCTTTGTGGCAGCCCCTGAGATATTGGAAGACTGCTATCATGTCACCTCTAGTCCTTCTTTTCATTAAACTAGACATACCTGCAGCCATTCTTACATTTTAGCCTTCACCCCTCTAATCGTTCTTGTTGCTCTTCTCTGCACTCTTTCCAGAGTCTCAACATCTTTTTTTACATAGTGGTGACCAAAACTGGATGCAATATTCCAAGTGTGGCTTTAACAAAGCTTTGTAAATTCTTCTCTTGTGTAGTCTTCACAATCTGTTCACCAAGCAGGAACCTCTGGACTTAAATATTCTCCCAACATATCAGACAGAAGTGAGACCAAGATTTTCCACTGGAGTTTCATCATTAACTGAAGTTATTTTGATTTGAATGGTTTTAATGAAATCTTCTCTGTGTGTGTGTGTTTGATGCTCTATAATTTGCATTTTTAATTGCTCTAAGCCATTTTGACTGTGGTGTAAACAGCCCAGCACGATATAAATCTAATAAATCAATAACTATCCGTAGCTTTCCAATCTACCGTGACTCATCTGACATCACCCAAAGGAATTGTAGAGCGCCGTAATTGCATAACTGTGCAAGCTGATGAGATTTTGGAAGCGGGATCCTAAATTACACCTAGTGTATGGCCCCACTTCCATTCTTTGCAAGCTCTTGGGATGAAGAATGGGTCCCCTGTTAAGATTTTAGTGCTCCCTTTGTTAGACCAACAAGAAACACTACACAACTGTGTATTGATATATTACCTGCTCCAATACAGACATTTTGGATTCCAGTGAATCAACCTATAATCTTCCCAAAATGCAGATACTCCTTGATTTACAACCACAATTGACCCTGAATGTTCAGTTGCTAAGCGAGACCGTTGTTAAGTGAGTTTTACCCCATTGCACCACCGTCCTTGCCGCAGTTGCTAACTGAACCACTTCAGCTGTGAGGTTAGGAATGCAGTCGTTCAGTGAATCTGCCTTTTGCATTCTCTTTGCTGGTCAGGAGGTCACAAAAAGGGGATCACATGACCCCCATGATCAAATAGACATTCCTCTATTTAAGAGGAATGTATTAGCTGGACATTTAACAGAAGAACAGAGTTGGAAGGAACCTTGGAGGTCTTCTAGTCCAGCCTTCTTCTCAAGCAGGAGACCCTATACCAGTGATGGCTAACCTTTTTGCCGTCGTGTGCCAAAAACAGGGGGAGAGCCGGGGGGTTAGGGTTAGGGCGTGTGCGTGCCTACACCCATAATTCAATGTGCCTCACCCCACCATGCATGCACACGTGACCCCCCACACACACACACACTCCCCCCACTTTTGGCAGGTGATGGCACGGTGGGCCCAGTAGGTCCATTTTTCACCCTCTCCAGATTCCAGAGGCTTTCTAGGAGTCTCGGGAGGGTGAAAACGGCCTTCTCCACTACCACCACCCCCCGGAGGCCCTCTGGATGCCAGAAACGGCCCGTTTGCCAACTTCTGTGGGACCGGAAGGCCCATTTTTCACCCTCCGCAGATTCCATAGGCTTTCTAGGAGTCTCGGGAGGGTGAAAACGGCCTTCTCCACCCCACCCCACCCCTGAGGCCCTCTGGATGCCGGAAACAGCCAGTTTGCCAACTTCTGTGGGACCGGAAGGCCCGTTTTTCACCCTCCGCAGATTCTAGAGGCTTTCTAGGAGCCTGGGGAGGGTGAAAACGGCCTTCTCCACCCCACCCCACCCCCGAGGCCCTCTGGATGCTGGAAACAGCCAGTTTGCCAACTTCTGTGGGATCGGAAGGCCCTCTGCAGATTCTAGAGGCTTTCTAGGAGCCTGGGGAGGGTGAAAACGGCCTTCCCCATCCCTCCGGAGGCCCTCTGGATACTGGAAACGACCTGTTTGCCAACTTCTGTGGGACCAGAAGGCCCGTTTTTCACCCTCCCCAGGCTCCTAGAAAGCCTCTGGATCCAATGGGCCTAGAAGACCCAAAAAACAGCTGGCCGGCACACACATGCATGCTGGAGATGAGCTCAGGAAACTCTTGCGTGCCCATCAATATGGCTCCGCGTGCCACCGGTGGCACACATGCCATAGGTTCGCCACCATGGCCTATACCATTTTTGATAAATCGTTGTCCAATCTCTTCTTAAAAACCTCCAGTGATGAAACACCCACAATTTCTGGAGGAAACCCGTTCCACTGATGAATTGTTCTCACTCTTAGGAAGTTTCTCCTTAGTTCCCGGTTGCTTCTCTCCTTGATGAGTTTCCACCCATTGTTTCTTGTCTTGCCTTCTGGTGCTTTAGGAAATAAGTTGACCCCACCTCCTCTTTATGGCAGCCCCTCAAATATTGGAACACTGCTATCCTGTCAATCCCAGTTCTTCTATTCACTAGACTGCATTTGTCAACAAAGAAGCCATCTCTTCCAGCTTTTGTTTCCTCACACATCCATCTCTTTGTCCGAGTTCCTTTTAGAGACAGCATCTCTCGTTTCCTGGACAGGCAGCCTAATGCAAAGAATTTGCTGCTGCCAGACACTATCATAAGTCCCTATCTTTGGCACCTGATTAAATATTAGGGTTTTGTTTTGTTTTTCTCGTCCAACAATAAACTAGTCTTTGACCAAACAAAGCCTGCCGACAGTAAGTCAATTAATAAATATGCAGCCACTTTTGTCACTGGCCGAGTTCCAGCATTTTAAATCAAGGCCTATGAATAAGTTGCGATCCGAATCGGTGGCATATTAACACCTGCAGATCACATTTGCAACCAGGAAAGGATTGAGCCTAGGCACCCGTTGTTCCCCACAGCCTTTGCTGACCCAGCTCCCCAAACATAACAAATCCTCTGAAGTTAAATCAATGATTCCTTTATTAGGAGCTCCAGCAGCCCGGCAAACAGTTTCTCCCTCAATTCAGGCTAACAAGTCTTTTCCAGCAGGGAGATGAGTAGCTGTTTGCCACATCTATTCATCTCCGACCACTGTCTTTTATCCGCAGAGCTAGAGTGGGGATTCGCTAGCAGCGGTAGCTCTTCTGTTCAAGGACCGGCTAATAGATTTCCACTGCTCTCCTCTCCTCTGCCTTCTGTGCATCCGTGCATCAGACACTGGACGCAGCTGTTCCTCCTCTTCCTCATCAGCCACCTCCACACCTAGTAGCTGTTGATGCTCCATCTGAGGACCGTCAGATGGCCCAGGCTCCACCTCTCTCTCTCCCTCTCTCCCCCCCTCTCTCTCTGTCTGTCGGCTCCATTCCCACTTCCCCCTCGGAGCTCTCAGGTTGCCTTGATGCTAGTCCTGACTCCTATGCCTCCTCCTCCTCCTCTGATTCGGCTGCTGGATGGGCCAGCAGCGGACAGGCCACAACAGAGATGAGAAATACAGGAAGGCTTTCAAAATCAGAAAGGCCAAGCCATTATCTCCATCCAGGACCAAATGCATTAGAAAATCTGTCTTTGGGACATGTCGGATGGGTTTTTTTTTCAAAGAGAAACTGCTTTCACATTCGCATTCAAGATTTATTTTTAAAACAGTGATGTGTCTTTGAGTTTGGAGAGTGTATGGTTGCAAGCATGGGTGAGCAATGAAGGCACACAAGAGCACCAAAACAGGGCACTTAAAAGCTAAGAAAGCAGTCTGAAAACCATCCAGAAACAGCCTGAGAGGACACTGCAACCATCGTAATACAAACCAGTTGCCAAACATCGGAATGTTTTTTCACATGACCGGGGGGGGGAGGGGGGATGCTGCAATGGCCATAAGTGTGAAAAACGGCCATAAGTCAGCTTTTTTTTTCAGTGCCGTCGTTAACTTGGAACCGTCACAAAACGAAGGGTTCGTAAATTGAGGATCCCCTGTGAGGCTTTTCTCAAATTGTGTGAAGGAACACAACTTCATGAAGCTGCTTCAAAACAGAAAGGTGCGCAGGGCAAACCTTCTTCTATTTGAAGAGGAATGTACAGGGAATCCTCGACTTACGACCACAATTTTGAACGGTCGCTAAACAAATGGTTAAGTTGAGAACTACCTGTAAAACCGATCCTCCGTTCCATTTAACAGAAGGATTTTAGTAAAAAAAAAAAAGTCATCTATAGGTAGTCCTTGACTTACAACAGTTCGTTTAGTGACCATTTGAAGTTATAAAGGCACTAAAAAAAGCAACCTAGGTCCATTTTTTACACTTACAACCATTGCAGCCTCCCTGTGGTCACGTGATCAAAACCCAGATGCTTGGCAACGGACTCGTATTTATGACGGTGGGCAGTGTCCTGGTGTGGGTGTGGGTGTCACACGATCCCCTTCCCACAAGCAAAGTCAACGAGGAAAACCAAGTTCACTTATCAACCAGGTTACTAACTGAGCAACTGCAGTGATTCACTTAACAACTGTGGCAAGAAAGGTGATTAAAGGCAGGGGGGAAACTCACTTAACAAATATCTCGCTTAGCAACATACCTTTTCGGCACAATTGTGGTCAAAAGTTGATAAATATCTATATTATGCTACCGTGTTTCCCCAAAAAATAAGACCTGGTATTATAGTAAGGTTTGTTCCCAAAACACACATTAGGTCTTATTTTCTAGTTAGATATTATTTTAGGGGAAATACAGTACTAAATACATCCGCCTGGCTGAAGATCTTAACTGGGGCTTATTTTGGGGGTAGGGCGTATATTAAGAACATCCTGAAAAACCATGCTAGGTCTTATTTTTTTTGGTTGGGTCTTATATTGGGGAAAATACAGTACTAAATGTGTCCGTCTGGCTGACGATCTTAACTGGAGCTTATTTTTAGGTAGGGCTTCTATTGGGTCCTCTTTTGGGGGAAATACGGTACTAAATGCATCCATCTGGCTGACGATTTTAACTGGGGCTTATTTTTGGGGTAGGGCTTCTATTAAGAGCTTCCTGAAAAATCATGCTAGGACTGTTTTCCAGTTGGGTCTTCTTTTGGGGGAAATATGGTACTAAATAAATCCGTCTGGCTGACAATCTTAACTGGGGCTTATTTTTGGGGTAGGGCTTCTATTAAGAGCATCCTGAAAAATCGTGCCAGGGCTCTTTTTCCGTTGGGTCTTATTTTCCAGGAAACACGGTATTAGCCGTCCTTGTTAAAGAAAAGTCCAGGGAAGTGTCCCTTACCTGCATGAGGTCATCCACCCCACTGGCTGTTCTCACCAACCGCACGAGGTCTTCCTGCATCATGTCCACCCACCGTTTTATCCTACAGAAACGGAAGAGAAAGAGAAGAAATCATCAGATCAATGGTGCACAACTAGGAAGATCAGGGGGACGCGGGAAGCCTGACAGATTATTTTCCCGGGTGGGCAAGTGGGGGTAGACTGAGATGGAGGTCCCATTTTTCTATCCCATTCTTCTTCTGCTTGCCCTGCGTCTCCCATAAAAACTTGACAAGTTTGAATGTGAGCAAATCTGCATTTTTAGATTCAGGCAAATATCTTTTCCTAGTAGATTACAGGATCACTACAGGAGCAAAATATGGTCTGTTGGCTGTAAGAATGTGGCAGTGAAAAGTCAAAAGAATTTTATTAAAAATGTCTTTCCTTCCTTCCTTCCTTCCTTCCTTCCTTCCTTCCTTCCTTCCTTCCTTCCTTCTTTCCCTCCTCACAGATTTCCTTTCTTTTCTTTTTCCTTTTCTCATTTCCCTTCCTTCTCTTTCTTTTCGTTTCTCTCATTCCTTTTCCTTCCTTCCTTCCTTCCTTCCTTCCTTCCTTCCTTCCTTCCTTCCTTCCTTCCTTCCTTCCTTCCTTCTCTCACAGGTTTCCTTTCTTTTCTTTTTCCCTTTCTCATTTCCCTTCCTCCTTTTTCCTTTCTTTTTACTCATTCCTTTTCTTCCTATCTCTCTTTCCTTCCTTCCTTCCTTCCTTCTCTCACAGATTTCCTTTCTTTTCTTTTTCCTTTTCTCATTTCCCTTCCATCTCTTTCTTTTCTTTTCCCTCATTCCTTTTCTTCCTATCTCTCTTTCCTTCCTTCCTTCCTTCCTTCTCCCACAGATTTCCTTTCTTTTCTTTTTCCCTTTCTCATTTCCCTTCCTTCTTTTTCCTTTCTTTTCCCTCATTCCTTTTCTTCCCATCTCTCCTTCCTTCCTTCTTTCTTTTCGTTTCCCATTTCCTTCCTTCTTTTTCCTTTCCTTTCCTCCCTTCCTTCCAAACAATAATTTACCAATCCATCACTTCAAGAATGCCCAGGTATTGATCTCAGTTTAAATCAGAAAATAATGCCTCTGTAAATCATGGGCAGAAAGTGATTAATTTTTTCTATCTAATAAATAAGCAGCCAGAAAGGCCAAAACCCTACCTCATCCTAATTCAACCGAGGAAATAAAACCATGTTATTTTCAGGAATGAAGATAAATGTGGCCTGAGTCACTCATAAGGGAAGAGCAAGCAATTTTTGTGTAACAACAGCATAAATTTTGATTTTCTTCTCATCCATCCTAAAATAGAGCTGGGAGCCAAACATTTCAGGTAGTCTTTGACTTACAACTTTTCATTTAGTGACCCTTGCAGTATCCCTGTGGTTTGGATGTTTGGCAACTGACTCATATTTATGACGACGGCAGTGTCCCGCGATGCCCTTTTGCAAATTTCTAACCAGCAAAGTCAACGGGGAAGCCAAATTCATTTAACAACCGTGTCACTAACTTAACAACGGCAGCAATTCACTGAACAATTGTGGCAACAAAAAAAATTGTAACATGGGACAAAGCTCACTTCACCAATGTCTCACTTAGCCACATACACGTGGGGCTCAGTTGTGGTCGTAAGTCGAGAACGACTGAACCTTAGCTTGGAAAGTGCAGAAGAGGAGCCAGCTGCAAACAGCTGCCTTAGATGCAAACATGAAGCCCTCCATCCAGGACAGGGGTCGGCAACCTTAAACACTCAAAGAGCCACAAAGGTCCTAACGGGAAGCTCCCGTTCAATTCTGAAGCTGACTGGAAGTCCAGCTCCCCCACCATAGAGTCTCCTCCTAGCGTGGCATCCTTTTTCCTCTGCTGACCGGAAGTCTGGTTCTTCCACCATAGAGTCTCCTCCTAGCACGATGTCCTTTTTCCTCCACCTGTCCTAACCGAAAGCCCTATCAGTTGTGGAGCTGACCGGTGACAGGAAGCCACAGCAAGGGGATGAAAGAGGATTTAACCCTCCCGGAAAAGGAATGGGAGACACCACACGTGCCAGGTGACATGGCTCTGCGTGCCATTTTGGGCACGCATGCCATAGGTTCGCCATCACGGATGAAGGCTTATCAGCAAAACAGATCATGGTTTGTTTGTTCTTCCCCCACTGAGGTAGTCAGAACAAGAAGCAACGGATGGAAATTAACCAAGGAGAGAAGCAATTTAGAACTAAGAAGAAATTTCCTGATAGTGAGAACAATTCATCAGTGGAACGACTTGCCTCCAGAAGTTGTGAATGCTCCAACACTGGAAGTTGTTAAGAAGATGTTGGATAACCATTTGTCTGAAGGGTTTCCTGCCTAAGCAGGGGGTTGGACTAGAGGACCTCCAAGGTCCCTTCCAACTCTGTTATTTTATTCTATTTCCCATTTGAAGAAGATGACTATCAATATATTAAATAAATTAATATATTGGTCAGCCAATATATTAAAAATAATTTCCATTTAAAACAGGGCTCAGCGCTTTCCTTTTAAGTAGGACTCCTATGCAAAATCCACATCTCGCCGTTCTTTTAATCCTTGCCTTCTATTTTTCCTCGTTGAATTAATACAGGCGCATGCCAAGTACAAAAACCATTTGTATCCTGTACTGTTCATAAATATAGGAGGTGATAGGCATCGTCAGGGGGTGGGGAAATGGCTATTTAAGCAAATTGGAAAGAGGCCCGCGATAAAGCACTTAAATGAAAATTACCTCGTATATTTAAGGGGAAAAAAATAAAAAAAAATACAGGACTTAATTGAGGCAGGTTTTGTGGCTTGTGCCCAGTTCCTGGAGGTGTTTCATTAAAAACTCTTAAAACCAGTTATCTACGTGTTGCTAATATGGGGGAAATTAATCAGACGCTAATCTGGCTCTTATTGCTATGCTCTGAAATCCACTTACGGCGCCTCATATTTAAGCCTCTAGAAATGATGCGCGTACAATAATTCTGGGGGCGGCGTTTGAACATGTATTACTGTTGCTTCTATTTAAAACAGTCCTTGGCACCCAAAAGTGGCACCCGAGGCCCAAATTCTTCTCTCGCTGCAGTTTTATTTTTAGCCACACGGCAAACGTGGCATCCAATTTCGGATTTCAGTCGGGGCTTTCTCAAAGTAAAGTAGCATGCGGCAGTGCGAAAACACGAACTGAGCTAGCAGGAGGGGTGTCTGTTGGCTGAACTGAGCATGGCACTCGCTGATCCGCCTTCAGGCATCAAAAGTCAGGCTTCGAATGATAAAAGCGAGCATTTCCAGTAGAAAATGCTTTTTCTTCAAACCTTGGCAACGTTAAGACTTGTGGACGTCAGCTCACAAAATTCCCCAGCCAGCAGGACAGCGGTGTTCCCTCTCCCAAAGAAGAGGGAGCCAACCCAGGGCTGAAATCTACTTACTTTCCCAACTGGAAGTACATGCGCCAGCTTCACGTATGCGCTTGGACCCTCTGCGTACGCTCAAAAGCCTGATTGGGCTTATTATCAGGGGATGTCTTATTTTGGGAGAAACAGGGTAGAAAGCCAAGAAATCAAGCAAAGGGATCCTCAAATGAATCAACCAATGGATGTTGATAAACATGTCATGGCTCAAAACAGTTAAAAGGAATTGGGGTTAGTTAGGACTTTGCTCGGATGCTACCAGGACTATAAACTAGACTGATGAGGTGGATTATACTACTGATGAGGTGGGTTACTCTACAGCACAACTACTCAGTATCCATTGTCTTCTAATACAGAATCAGCGCCACTGTGGAAGTTCAGAATGGGACAACTTTGCCACAGTCAATTCACCGCGGCCAACTTGCCATGGCCAACACACTGCTTGACCACTCACCAAGACAAACTTGCTGTGGGACAATCTAGCCATTTTATTTAATCATTTAAAATAAATTAAAAAATGAGTTTAATGTTTGCCATTCACCTTTCATTCTGTCCCTCCTTTTGCATCTTTCTTGAGAGATTCTACTCCACCATTTCTTTGATATTCGTATAACTCCTGTCCCGCGATGAGTTGGTCCTAACGAGTTGGCCACGGCAAGTTGACCGCAACGAATTGTCGTAGACCCGTGGGAGTTATCCTCAACATGTTAATATCTGGAAAATTAGCCACACCGTGCTAATTTCTCAAAATCCAGAGACGAAATGCAATGGCGGAATAAATCTCATTTGATAGGATTTAATGAAGTAGCATCACCCTTTTGCATAGGAACATTATGCCTGACAGACTATTATCAGCTAATTTATATCTAAGTGAATTTTCTTCAAAACTAATAAGCATTTCATTTTAGATTTGGGGTGGGGGAAGGGAGGAATGAATGAATGAATGAATGAATGAATGAATGAATGAATGAATGAATGAATGAATGAATGATTCATATATTTTATTTAGGGTTGATATATTTGATATACCGTATTTTTTGGACTATAGGATACACTTTTTTCCCCAAAAACTGTGGGTGGAAATGTCTGTGCATCTTATAGACCGAATATGGCCCTGTTTTTGACCTCCCGAAACACACCCTCCCCGTGTGTCCCATTTTCGCCAAAACAGGCCCGTTTTTGGTGAAAATGGGATGCGTGAAAGGTTTGGAAGGCCAGCAGAATGCTCCTGAGGACTGGGGAGGGCAAAAACAGGATGCGTGGGGGGTTCAGGAGGCCAAAAATGGGCCTGTTTTTCATGAAAGCGGGGCCATTTTTGGCAAAAACAGGACAAGCAGAGAGTTTGGGAGGCCTGTAGAGTGCTCCTGGGGGCCGGGGAGGACAAAAACTGGAAGCGTGGCGCAGTGGTGGGTTTCAAAAATTTTTACTACTGGTTCTGTGGGTGTGACTTGGTGGGTGTGGCTTGGTGGGCATGGCAGGGGAAGGATACTGTAAAATCTCCATTCCCGCCCCAATCCAGGGGAAGGTTACTGCAAAATCCCCATTCCCTCCCAATCAGCTGGGACTCGGGAGGCAAAGAATAGATGGGGGCGGGGCCAGTCAGAATTTTTACTACCGGTTTTCCGAACTACTCAAAATTTCCGCTACCAGTTCTCCAGAACTGGTCAGAACCTGCTAAAACCCACCTCTGGCGCGGAGGCCAAAACCTATTCTTTTTTCTTGTTTTCCTCTTCGAAATCTAGGTGCATCTTATACTCCAGTGCATCTTATAGTCCAAAAAGTACAGTATTTAGTTTGGGGGATGAAATGCCTTCAAGAAAAACACCACGTTCAGATACTACCAAGGACCCCACATCCTGTTTCTCCCGTTTCCATTTCCTTGAACGTTTCTCTCTTGTTAGAACTTAGATTAAAAGTGAAGATCAACTTCCAACAATGAACAGAGTATTCGGTCAGCAGGCGTCTCCTACCCAGGTTAATAACAATTCTGGGTGATGTGAGATCTTATGGGAACGCAGAGGCCACAATAACAATAACACAAACTAGATATGACACCTCTGGAAAGAGCACAGTCCTTTAATCGCTGAGCTTGGCAATTTATTCTCAACTTTTTATCTTGAAGATTCTACATTTATCCCACACTAGCATTAAAGAGATTTTTCAGGCTTTATTCTTGTTTTTTTGGATTTGTCAGTGACGTGAGACTTCAAAATAAGCAAAGACAGCCGTATTGATTTCTGGATTTCCAATCAAAAAAAAAAATGAGGAGGTTAAAAAAAACAAAACAAAAAGAAAAACAGCCTACAAAATATCTGATTTACAAAATCCTATTTTGGATTCAATTCAGCTCAATTCTTGTTTCCCAAACATGATTCAAATCATAACCAGAATCAGAAAAAAATATCACATGATTTCTTTTCTTTTTTTTTTCCTTCTCTCAATTTGAAGAGGGTTTTCTTAACTCGGTTTGCACCATGGATGGCCACAAGTATAAATAAGTCTCTTTATCCCACGTGCTGCATAACGGGGTGAGCTTCCATGACTTGTCCCAGCTTCTGCCAACCTAGCAGTTTGAAAGCACGTTAAAAAAAATGGAAGTAGAAAAATAGGGACCGCCTTTGGTGGGAAGGGAACAGCGTTCCGCGTGCCTTTGACATTGAGTCATGCTGGCCACATGACCACGGAGACATCTTCGGACAGTGCTGGCTCTTCGGCTTTGAAATGGAGATGAGCACCACCCCCTAGAGTCGGGAATGACTAGCACATATATGCAAGGGGAACCTTTACCTATACAAAGAAACTTCCTTCCTCTAATAATCAAGTTTCTTTTTCCATATCACAAATGCAAATGATTGGTGTACCCTAAACAGCTACGCAGAGGCAGTCATTGTAGCTCAGAGTTGAATTGTAGAGTAAGCACCTGAATTTCAAATACTTTAAACAGCAGAGTAAGCACTTGGATCGCAAATACTTTAAGGGGTGTCCACCATCTTGAATGTTTGGGGATCTCCATGGATGCTCCTGGCCATGAGGGCCCCTTCCGTGCTCCAAAAGACCCTTTCCTGTAGGGTCCCTGCTGCTCTCAGAGCTTGGTCATTTCCTTGCACATGTTTCTGCCCTGATGATGTTACCTAGTTGGGTAATGAAACATCGGCAAGAAAAGCACCAAGCTCAGAGAGCATCAATGACTCCACAAGTTCAATCTTGAGCCACAAATATTTTCTATTATTGGGTAGAGATTTATCTCCAAATTCAAAAGCACTGCTCAGAACACATCGCTGTACGTTTTCCATCCCCGTTCATGTGAGGCAGTACCCTTCAGGATGGTGCAAAAGACAAGCCCCCTTTTTCCTGGGGCACAGCTGAAGAATTTGAAACAGGCTTCCCTTAAATTCCACTCCTCCGAGGGAAGTACGGCTTCTGAAGCCGACAGCCAAAAAAAGTTAAACCAGTATTTCTAGGATGGACTTGATGCTCTGTTGCCAAGGCAACGCCAAAATTCTTTACAGAAGGGCTCAGGATGCCAATAAAAACAAATGCACAGCCCTTCCAGTGACGCACTACACGGCAAGAGGTTTTGATCACAGGGAAATCGTCTCCCGGGTTCATAAATAAAACATTTGCCAATCCAAAGGGACCACGCGGCTGCGCAACCCTGAGGCCATGGTCGCCATGGTTACGCAAACATCTTTGGACTTGGCGCGTGCCATCGAGCTCAAGATTTGATGCAGCTTCTCCAAATGGTCCTAGATTGTCAAATTCGGGATGTCAAATTTGATTTCATTGAGGGGTTGCATCAGGGTTGTGTTTGATCTCAGGGGGCTGATGTGGGCATGGTCATGGTGGGCAGGACATCATTCGTGTCAGGGGCACCTGTGGTGAGCCAAGCACTCTGCCACCGAAAACAGGCTCCCGAGCTCCGTTTTCAGCTGTGATGGCCTCTTGCCATCCTCAGACTGCAAAAACAGAGCTCAGGGGTGGGGGCACCAGGGGTGAAATTCAGCCGGTTCTATCCGGATCGGACAAACCACTAGCAGCAGCTGTGGGAGGCTTTGCCCAGCCCCGTGGACATCATGACGTCCCTTTTTTGTGATGATTTTCAGCCTCTGTGCATTCACAGAAGACTTTGCACATGTGCGCGCACATTTGTGAACCGGTAGGGAAGATCAGTGAATTTCACCGCTGGGGAGGGGGGGCACGTGTGGCCGTTGCAAGCTCCGTTTTCAGCTGAGACGGCCTCCTGAAACTCTCTTGTCGGCATTGACTTAATTTGGGGCACTTAGTCAAGGACACCATGGAGCCAATGACCTCGTTGTGGCTTGACCCACCAAGCAGAGAGAATCTTCAGCCACAGCCTCCCACCTAGATAGCATACAGGGAGTCCCTGACTTATAACGGGTTCATTTAGTGACCGTTTGAAGTTTTAACGGCACTGAGAAAAGTGACTTACAAATGTTTTTCACACTTATAACCGTTGAAGCACTCTTAAATTCAAATGCTAGGCAACTGATTCATATTTATGATGGTTTCGATGTCCCGGGGTCACGTGATCTCCTTTTTTTGACCTTCTCACAAGCAAAGTCAGATTCACTAATCAACTGTGTGACTCACTTAACAACTGCAGTTCACTTAACAACGGTAGCAAGAAAGGTCGTAAAATGGGGGCAAAAATCACTTAACAAACATTTCCCTTATATTTTCGGCTCCATTGTGGTCGTACGCTGAGGACTACCTCCAGTCCCTACACTCAAGAGCTCCATTCCTACTCCATTAGTTCTATTCATGCCTTGCTGGATTAAATCTTCCACCAGCCTGCTACCTTTTAGTGGTCTGAGTTGCAGATGGTAGACCACTGAAGGTCACCAAATTTGGCTGATCACAAACTTGACTGCACTTCAACAGGAAGAGCTGTGATGCAAGAGACTGAAAGAAAGAGAGAGGAAGGCAGAGAGATAGAACGAGAGAAAAATACATTAATTGAATGTCTATGGAGATTCTCAGTCATCCAGATCATGGTTGTCCCTAAGATACTTTTTCAAGAGACAACGGGAGAAGCTTCTTGGATGAGAAGCAAAACTTCCTGAAAGAGAAAGAACCAGAAAGTCCAGTTGCCTATTAAAAAAAAAGAAGAAGAAGCACATTTGGTACATTAATTAAATTAAAATTGAAAGAATTGAAATCCTGATGTAGAGAAAGTTGGAGACCACCCAACTGAAACAATGATGAAGAACTGAGGAGTTGTGGCGTAAACGTTGACTTGTTGATTTTGCATAACCGTCATTGATGGTGGATTTGGAAGCTATCCCAAAGAAAGAAGAGGCCGACGGAAAAAAAAATGTATGAATTTTCGGTGGCGCTATTGCGTGGCCTTCAATTAATTCAGAATGTTAGAATTGTGATCTAGAGACGGTCCCCATTCACAAAAATGCACATGTAGGAGAAGAGCAGACAGAGGCTAGTGATGGAGTCAAGCAAGTTATAAACCTAGAATTGTTACGAATGGTCTAAGTCCACCCGTTTTGAATTCCACCTAGTCTTATCTAGCACTAATTTACCACCAAATATTAATTGACTAGATTCTTGTGTATAAACTTCAGCATAAACCTTCACTGGAAGTTGATATGAGGTGGGAGTCATATACTATAGCAACCAGTTCGCCCAGCACCGGAAATGGGAGCGCCCATCTGCACATGCGTGCAGCATCACAAAACATGCCAATTCGCTTGCCCCCACCATCCACACATGCATGCGGCATCAAAATCACAGCAATATAGGATGGGATTGCACCTGCATGTTGCCTGAATCGGTCCGAACCAGCTGAATACTACCTCTGGTGAGGTCCCAATCCTTTGCATCTGACATCACTACCTGCAAATCTCCTTTCTGGGCTGTCTGCCATTTTTTTCTCACACGAGGTAAAAGGAAGCAACTTATTTTCTATCCAGGGCTCATAAAATGGGTAAAATAATGCACAGCTAAGGCATTCTTCAAAACTCTTTGTCTTTACTTTTCAGCCTTTATGATTCCCTACATGTTTGAATACCGCTGATGTAAAACAATGCACGCTTTAAATGTTCCCGGCTTTTGCTAGAGAGTGCAAAAACTTTGGTTGCAAACAACCACAAGAGCCAAACGAGGAGTTCCTTAAGTTGCATGAGTTTAGGAGAGAAAAAAAAACCCCCACAATATAAGCAGTTATATTTAGTATTCAGGGCATTAGTGTTTTATAACATGCATTACGTTCCTGATGTAAAATCTAATGGCTTTTATCAGTCACTCTGCTTTCGAAAGCAACAATTCTCAATAAGAAACATTAGGAGGGCACCGTGCATGTACTCAACTGAAAACAGTTCATTTAATGACTGTTCAAAGTTACAACGGCACTGAAAAAGTGACTTATGACCATTTTTCGCACTTACAACCGTTGCAGCCTCCCCATGGTCATGTGATGAAAATTCAGACGCTTGGCAACTGACTCGTATTTATGACGGTTACAACGTCGCGGGGTCTTTTGCGACCTTCTGACGAGCAAAGTCAGATTCACTTAACAACCATGTGACTAACTTCACAACTGCAGTGATTCACTTAACAACTGGGGCAAGAAAGGTTGCAACATGGGGCAAAACTCCCTTATCAATTGCCAAGATTGATGATAGAAATAGATAGACAGAGGGATGGAGATAGAGATTGATAGAGAAGGAGAGAGAGCAACTGATTATATAGAGATAGTTGAAGATATAGATATAGATATAATATAGATAAAGATAAAGATAGATATAAAGAGAGAGAGAGGTGGATAGATATGATAGATGATAGATACATAGATGTAGATAGAGATCGATAGATAGATTGAGAGAGATAGAGAGAGCAAGAGAAAAATATGGATAGATGGATAGATATGATGGATGAATAATGGATGGATGGATGGATGGATGGATGGATGGATGGATGGATGGATGGATGGATGGCTAGAGAGAGAGATGAGAGAGAGAGATATAGATAGAGAGACAGACAGACAGACAGACAGACAGACAGACAGATGATAGATAGGATAGATAAGATATAGATAGATAGGATATAGATAGATAAACAGACAGACAGACAGATACAGAGATAGATAGATACAGACAGAAATGATAGATAGATAGATAGATAGATAGATAGATAGATAGATAGATAGATAGATAGATAGATAGATAGATAGATAGATAGATAGATAGATAGATAGATATAGGCACAGAGAGAGAGAGAATAGGTAAGCAAGCAGGCAGGCAGGCAGAGAGAGACAGACAGACAGAGAGAGATTAGAAGAGAGACTGAGTATATAGATGAGAGATAGCTAGTAGATATAGATAGAGAGATAAAGAGACAGATAAATAGATAGATGAGAGAGAGAGGAGGGACAGAAAGGAGGGAGCGCAGCTGTAGTAGTCATTATAAAGATTTAGCCAGTCTTCCTATCCTGGAAAAGGTCTACAATGTGGGGATTTAATTGGCCACGAATTCTCCCAAGAGATGTTACGAGCATATCAAGATGGCACACCCATCCATCTTAGTTTACCAGGGTCAGCTGGTGTCAGGAATGGAAATTTGATGGCTTAAACAGATAAAAGGGATGCCTCTCAACGAAGCGTGGAAGAACCATGGCTGGGTGACATCTTGATGAAGGTGTCTCCCTTTCAAGGTTTTCTCAGAAGCCAATTCCTTAAAGGACAAGCTCTTTCGAGTAAAAAAAAGAAAGAAAGAAAACAGAGCAGAAATGACTATTTTCGGTCAGCTCACTTTTTGGAATTGATGCAATCTGCTGTTGTCCAGTATCTCATTCACAAGGAAGAAGCAGGAAACCCTGGTGCTAAAATTGTTTCTTTTTCTCCCCAGTTGTGCCAACGAGATGAATCTTAAAATGATTTTGCTTATCGTTTATTCAATAAAACGCCGTGAAAGAAACCATTGTGGAGTACTTGAAGTACCCGCATTCAACAGAGAAAATATGACATTGGGAACCCTCTTCAGGAGTCCCGTTGATAGAGGAGATGTACCCTGTTTCCCCAAAAATAAGACCCCCCTGATAATAAGCCCAATCGGGCTTTTGAGCGCACGCACTAAAATAAGTCTCCCGCCCCTGAAAATAAGGCCTCCCCGAAAATATTTAAATGCAGAGCTGGAAATCAGGTAAGACAGCAAGAGGAGTCCCATCTTGCTCCACGGGGCCCAAAATAATAAGACCTTCCCAAAAATAAGGCCAAGCACTTATTTTGGGGTTCAAAAAAATATAAGACAGGGTCTTATTTTCGGGAAAACACAGTAGAATAATGCCATTTCTTTTAGAACTACAATAGGTGAGTTGTGTTTTGCGATGCATTGCAGACTTGAAAATAAAATACCCTGTTTCCCCAAAAATAAGACATCCCCTCATAATAAGCCCAATCGGGCTTTTGAGTGCATGCACTAAAATAGGCCCCCGCCCCCAAAATAAGCCCTCCCTGAAAATATTTAAATACAGAGCTGGAAATCAGGTAGGAAGGCAAGAGGAGTCCCATCTTGCTCCATGGGCCCCAAAATAATAAGACGTCCCCAAAAATAAGGCCAAGTGCTTATTTCGGGGTTCAAAAAAATAAGGGTCTTATTCTCGGGGAAACACGGTAGACTGACCGTTTTTAAAACTTCTCGCGTAGGCATCATTTTCCTTCCCTTCTTGTCGTTCTGCCAACAATACTTTCTCATTCATGTTCCCTGAATAAGAAACACGGAGATGCTTTTCTTAACAGAGTTGGAAGAGACAGAGTAACAGGGCAAGTCCTGAAGCTGACCCTCGAAGACGTTGGCCGCCAAAAGAGCAAATTGCTTGCTTTTCCATGGGTTGATTGGTCTGACGGTCAGAAAATTTCTCCTTATTTCCAGGTTGAATCTCTCCTTGATCGGTTTCCATCCATTATTTCCTTGTCTGGCCTTTGGAGAATAACTTGAGCCCCCTCCTCTCTGGGGCAGCCCTTCAGATATTGGAATACTGCTATCATGTCTCCCAGCAGGGGCTTTCACATATTCTTACCACGGGTTCGCCGCGCACATGTGCCCGGCCCTTCGCACGCTCGCTGTGCATGTGCACACCTTCCGTGCATATACCCAGCCTTCTGCACATGTGCTTTGCTCACATACGTGTCTTCCACATATGCACCCGGCCTCTCATGGACTATGAATGTTAACCTGCTTATGAAGAAGGCACAGAAGAGGCTGTACTTCATGAGAATACTCAGGAAGATAAATCTATCTCAGCATCTACTTCTGTCCTACTATCGCAGCACCATTGAGAGTGTCCTGACATACGGCATTCTTGCATGGTATGGGAGCAGCTCTGCAGCGGACAAAAAAGCTCTACAGAGAATCATTAAAACTGCCCAGAATATTATCGGACTCCAGCAACATGACATCTTCGAATCTCGCTGTTTGAGAAAGTTGCGTCACATTCTCAGAGACTCTTCCCATCCTGCTTACCATCTTTTTGGACTGTTGCCTTCTGGCAGAAGATACAGAACCATTAAAACTCAGACCACACGGTCTTCTGAATAGTTTTTATCCCAGAGCTATCATTGCACTCAACCATGAACTAAAGGGCCACCATCAGTGAGCTGTTGGACAGCGTTACTTGGTCTGCTGTGTGGATGTTTGGCTGGTTTAGGGGTGGGGAATTTGTGGAGGGTGGGAGTGTATTTGGAGATTGTTATGTGTGTTGGACCTGGTCTTTGGGCGATATTGTATAGGTATACTGTGTATACATGTACAATGATAATAAAGTTATTATTATTAAAAATGTGGCTAGATAGGGCATTACATCTGGGCAGGTGGGAGCCCACAGTCATTTGCTCAAACCGGCTGAATATCGCCTCTGGTGTCTCCCCAGGTCCTTCTCTTCACTAGGCCAGCCATGCCCAGTTCCTGTAACTGCAGACAGGAATTAGTGACCGAACAACAAAGAAAATGTGTGGCCTTTTAAAGACATCTCTGAAACCTTAATCACTAGAAAAATAAGTTTGAATCCAGGGAACAGGTCCAGTCTGAAAAAGCCAGGCAGTAGGAGCCAGACAAACAAAATCAATTTCTGATAATGCTAGAATTGGCACTTGTCCTGAGCGATCCATCCAAACTTCTTTTGACTCAATATGTGTGTAATGGCTTCCTGTAATATCGTGTGACCTCAAACAAATGCTTGTGTGAGGTGCTCAGGCACTAGGCCTTAAGAGCCTGGCTTGAGTGTTTGAGAGCCAAATGGAATAATAAACCCCTATTTTCTTAGCGGGCACATCTCTGCGTTTGTGACGAGGTGATCTCAGCTCCTTTCTGAGAAAATGTTAAAGTGGGTTGTGAATTATTCAGCTGCTCCTTTGGAGAACTTTATCTGAAGTGCTTTTTAGGTACATGAGAAAGTCTTCGTTGCTTGCATAGTTAATTCCTTGACAATTGTCCACCAGAGCTGGCCTTTGGAAAAATTTTGTTTTTGAAAGTGCTATTGACTAAAGATGGAGGCAATGCCACTTTAAGAGTGCAGAGAAGAGCAATAAAGAGGATGAGGGGACTGGAGGCTAATATTTATGAAGAACGGTTGCAGGAATGTATGTCTAGTTTGATGAAAAGAAGGACTAGGGGAGACATGATAGAAGTGTTCCAATATCTCAGGGGCTGCCACAAAGAAGAGGGAGTCACGCTATTCTCCAAAGCCCCTGACGGAAAGACAAGAAGCAATGGGTGGAAACTCATCAAGGAGAGAAGCAACTTAGAACTAAGGAGAAATTTCCTGACAGTGAGAACAACTAATCAGTGGAACAACCTGAAGTTGTGAATACTCCAACACTGGAAGCTTTTAAGAAGATGTTGGATAACCATTTGTCTGAAGTGTTGTAGGGTTTCCTGCCTAAGCAGGGGGTTGGACTAGAAGACCTCCAAGGTCCCTTCCAACTCTCTATTCTATTCTATTCTATTCTATTCTATTCTATTCTATTCTATTCTAGTCTAGTCTAGTCTAGTCTAGTCTAGTCTAGTCTAGTCTAGTCTAGTCTAGTCTAGTCTAGTCTAGTCTACTCTACTCTACTCTACTCTACTCTACTCTACTCTACTCTACTCTATTCATACTACTGAGCTGGGGGTTGGATTAAAAGACCTCCAAGGTCTAAACCAGGGGTCAGCAACCTGCAGCTCTGGAGCCGCATGTGGCTCTTTCATCCCTCTACTGCGGCTCCCTTTTGCCAGTCAGCTCCACAATTGATAGGGCTTTCAATTAGGAAAGGTAGAGGAAAAAGGACGCCACACTAGGAGGAGACTCTATGGTGTGGGAACTGGACTTCCGGTTGGCTCCAGAATTGAATGGGGGGCTTCTGGTTAGGACCTTTGTGGCACTTTGAGTGTTTAAGGTTGCCGACCTCTGGTCTAAACTAATCAAGGAGAGGAGCAACCTAGAACTGAGGAGAAACTTCCTGACAGTTGGAACAACGAATCAGTGGAATGACTTGCCTCCAGAAGTTGTGGGTGCTCCAACACTACTGGAAGCTTTCAAGAAGAGATTGGACTCCCATCTGTCAGAAATGATGTAGGGTCTCCTGCTTGGGAGGGGTTGGACTAGATGACCTACAAAGTCCCTTCCAACTCTGTTGTTCTGTTGTCTGACTCTTCACTCATGGACTATAGCATACGGTCCTCCACTGTCTCCTGGAGTTTGCCCAAACTCATGTTCTTTGCATCCATCACCCTATCTAAACATCTTATTCTCTGCCGTCCCCTTTTCCTTTGGCCTTCCATCTTTCCCAATATTAGGGTCTTCTCCAAGGAGTCCTCCTCTCTTCTCATTTGGTGGCCAAAGTCTTTGAGGTTCAGCTTCGGGATCTGCCCTTCCAAAAAAGAATCAGGGTTGATTTCCTTCAGGATTGACTGAGTAGATCTCCTCTCAATCCAAAGGACTCTCAAAAGTCATCTCCAACACCCCAATCCGAAAGCATCCATTCTTCTGCACTCAGTCTTCCTTATGGTCCAACTCTTTTAGATTAGGGAAATTATGTTGTATGGAGGGGTGGGATTCAAAAATTTTAGTAACCGTTTCTCTGCCCGGTTGCTGGTGGGTGTGGCCATGGTAGGCATGGCCTATTCGGCCTCCTGCACCATGGGGGACGGAGTTTTCACTCTCCTCAAGCCTCTGGGAGGGCGAAAATGGCCTCCCCTGGGCACCAGAGGCCAGAAACGGGCCCATTTCCAGACTTTTAGAATTTCTGGGAGGCCCATCTTTCACCCTCCCCAGGCTCTAGAGGTTTTCCTCAGCTTCTGGGAGGGCAAAAATGGCCTCCCCGGGCTCCAGAGGCCCTCCGGAGGCCAGAATCATCTGGGAGGCCCATTGTTTGCCCTCCCCAGGCCCTGGAGGCTTTCCTTGAACCTCCAGGAGGGTGAAAACAGCCTCCCTTGGGCTCTGGAGGCCCTCCAGAGGCCAGAAACAGGCCCGTTTCTGGACTTCTGGAACTTCCAGGTGGGCCCTGTACTTACCTGGCATCCAAAATGGGCCACGTGGAGACTCCTGGGAGGACTTGGGTCAGCAGGGAAAACCTTGCAACTCCCGGTTCGGCAAACCAGATATAAAATTAGCATCCGTTTCACTCAAACCTACCCGAACCGGCTGAATCCCAACGTTAAGGATATTGTTGTTGTGTAACAACTAGCAGAGTAAAGTGCACAGAGAAACGTTGTTGAGAGCAATGAGATAGAGATACATACAAACTGGTGTTATCAAAAGTTGTCTTTATAATGGGAAATAAACAATCTCGTAGTCTTCTAAACAGTCCAAGTCTTTACCGGTTAACTCCAAACAAACTCTTACCAAACAAACAGTAGTTGGTTCACAAACTCCGGATGGTAGCAGATCCACCCTGGTATATATCAAACATGAACCACGTACTCGGAAAATGCAATCCTCTTCCCCTTACTCGCTCACTTGATATATTTTGAATTCAACCTATTGTTCCCTGCATAACTCAGAAAACTTATTTTCTTATTAGTAAGGCATTGCTATCCTCTTCCCCTTATTCACTCACTTTATAGATTTTGAATTCAACCTATTGTTCCCTGAAGAACAAAAATTTAGAAACTCTGTTGGATATTCGGGCTGTATTTTTTTTTTCCTTTTGTGGAAAGACAGATGCAAAAAACAACAATGAGTTAAGCAGTTCTGCTTTCTCCCTGTTGCTCCTCATCTTCTGGCCATTTTCTCCCATCAATGGATCCATCGTTTCCTTGACTTTTTTTCTTGGTTTTTTTTTTCTTTTTACATATGGAAAGAAGTTTGTTTTGCTTGTTTGTTATTTTGTTATTTTTGTTTGTTGCCTTAGTTCATTTTGACGCTCCATCTTTGCAGGCTCGGGCTATCTGCTGATATTCTGCCTTAGTTCTGTGCCCTTCTTTCCACATTTATCCTTGTCCTAAGTCCCATTTTTCAGAGCCGTTATAACTTTGAGTGGTCACTAAACAAACTGTCTGTCTGTCGAGGACTATCTGTGATTTCCGTTAAACAAATTCCCTGCACAAAGAGATATTAGGAAAGTCTTTTCTACAAGTTTACACTGGCTTCCTGACTGCCACGTCTGTCATTTCAACGCAGATACAAATTGATCAGACTGTACTTTTGTCCGAATCTAGATTTCTTGCTAGTACCATGTTTCTTTGTCTTATATTTTTTTGAACCCTGAAATAAGCACTTGGCCTTATTGCCATGCATTCAAAAGCCCAATTGGTCTTATTATCAGGAGATGTCTTATTTAGGGAGAAACAGGGTATCTGTCTGTCTCTCTGTCTTTCTCTGCTCTCTCTCTTTCTCCCCCCCCTCTCTGTCATCTATCTATCTATCTATCTATCTATCTATCTATCTATCTATCTATCTATCTATCTATCTATCTATCTATCCATCCATCCATCCATCCATCCATCCATCCATCCATCCATATCTATCTATCTATCTATCTATCTATCTATCTATCTATCTATCTATCTATCTATCTATCTATCTATCTATCTAGTTTCCCCAAAAATAAGACCCTGTCTTATATTTTTTTGAACCCTGAAATAAGCGCTTGGCCTTATTGCCATGCACTCAAAAGCCCGATTGGGCTTATTATCAGGGGATGTCTTATTTTGGGGGAAACAGGGTAAGTAGAAAAATTTAATATCTGCCATACTTTTCCCAGCAGTTAAAAAAAACCCAAAACCTTCACAAATCTCAAAGGAAAAATCATCCTCGGTTAAATATTTGCAAAGCTTTTCGAGATTCCCCGATTAATAGAGATACGGTGTGCATACAGCATTATTAAAAAACGAATTTTTATCCTTCTTTTCATTTTAAAACAGAACCAAGCACATTCTCACATGTCTTTCACAGGCTAAATTCCCTCCTTATAATACACTGGATGCAACAGATAAAAACATAAGGGGTTTTTTTTCAAGTTTTGTACTAATTAATGTCCAAAAAGATTTTTTTAAAAAAAAAAACTATGTCAATGATTTAGTTTAGATAGTCTACAACAAGTGGTGGAAGAAATAAAACAGATACACACATTTAGCCTGATTTTGTCACCCTGAGTAATGTATACACACACAACAAAAAAGAGGTTTTAGATTTTGGTTGCAAATGTATTTGTGTGCTTGTTGTTATATTAATTTATATGGCTTCCCAACTC
The DNA here is from genome assembly GCA_038048745.1 of Coluber constrictor foxii. Taxonomy (NCBI): domain Eukaryota; kingdom Metazoa; phylum Chordata; class Lepidosauria; order Squamata; family Colubridae; genus Coluber; species Coluber constrictor. The sequence goes on along the minus strand of CM075964.1, from coordinate 648,432 downwards.
ACACGCAGGTGACTCTAGGCAGAGTCCAACATTAAAAATCCACAACATAAACACAAATCAAATAATACAAAAACGAAAAAATAAACAAAATAAAATAATAAAATATAATAAAATTATAAAATATAATAAAATAAAATATATTATAATAATATAACATATAATAACATATAACATATAATAATATAATATAATATAAACATAATATAATAACATATATTATAACATATAACATATAATATAATAACATAAACTAACATATATCATAACATAACATTACATAATATAATAACATATAATATAATATGATAACATATAATATAATGACACATAATAACACATAACATAACATAACATAACATAACATAACATAACATAACATAACATAACATAACATAACATAACATAACATAACATAAAGTATTATGGGCCCTTAAGATCCAGTTATTTCAACAGGCTGGCCTGGCTGAATAAGATTTTGGATGGGGTATTTTAAATTATGGGTTTTAATTGATAGGGCCAAATTTGTTTAATTCTGTTTTAAATTGGTTTTAAATTTTGTATGGTTTACTGTTTTATCGGCTATTTACACGGCCTTGAGTCCTTCGGGAGAAGGGCGGTGTAAAAATCTAATTACTAAATAAATAAATAAAATAAATAATATAAGAACATATAATAAGAACATAACATAACATAACATAACATAACATAACATAACATAACATAACATAACATAACATAACATAACATAACATAACATAACATAACATAACATAACATATACAATACAATACAATACAATACAATACAATACAATACAATACAATACAATACAATACAATACAATACAATACCATGAAAAATAAAATAGCAGAAAATTTAACACTCTACTCCCTATGTACAATACATGAGTTGAATCCCTCTATTAGAATCCTCCATTTATAAAATCAGATCTGGATTTCCAAATAAGCTGAGGTCCCTTAAATTAAAGTTGCATCGTTATTGCCATCATTAATATTTATCCAGATAAACTGCTTCTCCTCGAGATGATAAAAAGTGGGGAAAGGTCTTCACAACGCAAAGCTTCCACACACTTCCAACCCAGCTCGTGTCAACACGATGCGGGGACCACAAGGCGGAAATGCACAACCAAGCTTTTGTTGACCCAGTATATCAAAAGGCGACCCCTTGTAGCTGCAGCCCGACAATTCACTCACACGACCCCTTGAAAGGAGCTTTTGAGAAGGGGAAGCAACTGGTTGACTACAATGTGATTAACTTCTCGAACTAAGAAGTCGGTGACCTACTCAATCCGTCACTGACCTTTCCCTCATGAACTATCTAAACAACCGCCCCAGGAACAAAACCCTTTTTGTACCGCCAGGGCAGTTTATACCCTTGAAAACAAGGCTGCCTGAAAAGGATGAATGAATTACCAGCCCCTTGTCAAGAAAACAACACAAAGGATGACAAGAGGAAGGACGAGCGAAGGGACAGGGCTGCAAATCACAGATTGGAACAAGGGCCAACTCAATCTCTGCCCATCTTTGCAGCCAGAAGATATTCTTCAATAAATCCTTAGAACGATTGGTTAAACTTCTGTATGCCTGTTGCGTGAACGGGGTGACGTTATAGGTCTGAATGGGTAGATCAAAATTTATTTCTCCCACTACAGGAAGTCCTTGACTTATGATCACAACTGGGACAACATTTGCATGTCGAAATTCGAGGGGTTTGGGAGCAGTCAAGTACCGAGGGACCACAGTAAATTAAATCCTGCAATCAGAGGGTTGAAGACTGATCTTTCCTGACTTTTGCAGATGCTGCACAGGTAGTCCTTGATTTATAATCACGATTGAGCGAAGAGGAGGAGGAGGATAATTTAGAGGGCCATCAGAAGTGATTTATAGGAGGGTGAGAAGAAGAAGAAGAAGAAGAAGAAGAAGAAGAAGAAGAAGAAGAAGAAGAAGAAGAAGAAGAAGAAGAAGAAGAAGAGGAGGAGGAGGAGGAGGAGGAGGAGGAGGAGGAGGAGGAGGAGGAGGAGGAGGAGGAGGATTGATTCACTTAACAAAGGTGGTCAGAAAGGTCATAAAATGGGGAAAACCCCTCCCTTAACAAATGTCTCACTTAGCAGTGGAAATTTTGGGCTCCATTAAGGTCATAAGTCTATCCATAATATCCAAGTAGCAGGTTCTAAGAATGTGTTGGGATTGCTCACTTGACGGAGAAGAAGCGAGGTCTTCTCGTTCAAATTAAGGAAGATGGATTTTCCTTCAGTGTCAGCCTGATGTTGCTTAAGCCATTAAAATGTACTAGTGAAGATTTTAATTCACTTGCATAACATTTATATGGAAATAAGACGTTGGGCAAATGTCACCGTAATGGGTTGAACTGATTTATGCTTTAATTGGGGAACCTGAAAAGAGAGCTTAAATTTAATTTAAGATTTATTCATTGCTGGAGGGGGGAGGAGAAAATCGGAAGAGCAATATTTATACTAAGTTTTCCTGAAATTGCTGAGAGAAATGTTTTATTTTCATTTTTTTAAAAAAGAAAGATAATCCAGAGAAAGCACTTAAGGAACTATTAAAACTATTATAGCAAACTGCATCAGCTCATATCATACACCGCAGCTACAAACCTAGGCCTCTGTTAAAAGAAACAAAGAAAATATGGAGGTCTTAAAAAGGAGTGAAATAGATCGTTTTTGTTTTCATGGAAACCTTTTTCACCTAGTTCCATACTTCTCAAAAAATTCTACCCCAAACTACGTTCATATTTACATAACCCTTTTTACTTATTCCTCAAAACATTTTACAGAAATGTGTGGATTAGTATTTACGTTTTGACGTTTTGTCTCCCCCCCCCCCCCAAGTACTTTTTCGCTCTAAACAAACAATTTTGAAGAAAGTTCAATGCGTCTGAAAGCCAAGGCTCTGACCAAATATTTCTGATGTGCAAAACTTGGTAAATCCGTTTTTCTTCAACCATGGCAACATGGGGGGACTTCAACTCCCAGAATTGTGTGTGTGAGAGAGAGAGGGAGAGAGGGAGAGAGGGAGATGGGTAGATTGATAGATGATGGATGGATGGATGGACGGATGGACCGATGGATGGATGGACCGAGATAGTAGACATAGATACTGTGGATGGATGGATGGGTGGATGGATGGACGGATGGATGGGTGGGTGGGTAGGTGGACGGACAGACAGACAGACAGAGATAGTAGACATAGATGCTGTGGGTGGAGGGAGGGAGGGATCAATGGATCGATGGATCGATGGATCGATGAATCAATGGATAGATAGATAGATAGATAGATAGATAGATAGATAGATAGATAGATAGATAGATAGATAGATAGATAGATAGGGATGGATGGTTGAATGGATGGATGGAGAGGGAGAGAGAGATGCTATGGGTGGATGGATGGAGATGAGAGAGAGAGAGAGAGATGGATGGATAGATAGATAGATAAATAGATAGATAGATAGACAGACAGACAGACACATATGGATGGAGTGGGAGAGGGAGAGGAGAGAAGACAGACAGACAGTTTAAATATTTATTGAACTCAGTGGAGCATAAATTAGCCATGATGAGTATAAATCTCAATGTGGTTTAAATCCAGAAGAATTTCATGTAACAAACATAGTTCAAGTCAATCCTTGTTGGGATATGGCTCTATGGTTACAAATCCTTTCTCTCTCCTAGGATGTCATGTCTAGCACACACCCTCGCTGTTCTCTCAATTCCTTTTATTTGTTAAAAAGCGAGGAAACCTCGCCCTTCTATTAAAAACAACTTCGCTTTATTTCTCAAGTTATAATTTACCTTTTTTAAAAAAAGAAAAAAAGAGTTTTGCAAATGCCTATTTATTGGCTTTTATATGAAGCCTGAGGCTGGCATATCTGTTGTGTAAATTTAAGAGTTGTCTCCAGCTGAGGATTGGAATGGATTGAGTGATTAGAAAACAACAAACATTCATAAAACAAACAGTTCTTGATACAAGTAAGCCTCACGCCTTCCTAGTATAAATATTGATCTGGATTATTTCTTCTGCGTTAAGGATGAGCAGTCACGTTTTAAGTATTGGTTTAGCCATGGTAGTCCTTCTGAGAGTCTATCAAAGCAAAAGTTGTTCGAACAAGCAGAATAGAAACGGTACGAGGACTATGAACTTTGATGTTGGAGAAAGACTCCTCGGACTCCTCGAAAGACTCCTCGGAATTATGTGGACAACCAAGTAAACAAACTAATGGATCGTTGTCCATCAACCCAGAATTCTCCTTCAAGGCATGAATTCCCAGGTTCAAAATTATCCTATTTTGGACACATGATGCAAAAAGGAGAATATTTGTAGCTCGGGGTTGAAAGGAGGGATCCTTGGTGTTCCCTCAGCTTGGTTTTTTCCTTGCAGACATTTCATTATCTAACAAGGTAACATCATCCATGATGGAAGGGGAAGAGTTCTTTTGGGAGGAGAGGAGGAGGAAGTTATCTGTGGGTTATCTGAGCTTGGCTGTTTCCTTGCAGGCTGCAGAGAATATAAATCCTTCCATTCCCACCAGTCAGGTTAGAGCCGAGGAAGCTTCTTGGGTGAGGATCAAAACGTTTTCAAATTTAAAAACAACAACAACAAGAAAATCTAGTTGCCTTTTGGAAGAAGCACCTTAAGATGACAGATGTGATTTTTTCCCCCCTTTGGACTTCAGCCCACTGTTTACTTTCCGTCTGGCTTGTAAATCAGTCTCCCCGCCACTCCTTCCTTTTTTTCTATGACTTACACATTTGATGCCCTGACCTTATCAAAAAGTCAAGGCCAAATCAGATTTTTTTTTTAAAAAAAAACAAGAAGTCTATGCAATTTAAAAGGAACAGCACCGTCTGCAATGTAGCTGCTCTTTTTTTTTTAACTACAGAAACTAAATCAGGGGTCAGCAACCTGCGGCTTCGGACCTGCATGTGGCTCTTTGGGCCCTCTGCTGTGGCTCCCTGTCAGGTGATCCCACCACTGGCTGGCCCCACCCCTCGCCCTCCTCTCCCAGTCACTCCTCACCTGACCTGAGAAGGTATAAGGGCGACGGTGGTGGATGGAAAAGCAACCAGGACAGAGACAGAGAGATACAGAGAGAGGGAGAGAGAGAGAGATACAGAGATACAGAGAGGACTGGAGGGAGGGAGAGACATAGAGAGATACAGAGAGAGGGAGGGAGAGAGAGAGACATAGAGAGATACAGAGAGAGGGGGAGAGACAGAAAGACACGTAGAGAGATACAGAGAGGGAGGGAGAGAGAGAAAGAGACATAGAGAGATACAGAGAGAGGGAGGGAGAGAAAGACATAGATACAGAGATGGAAGGAGAGAAAGAGAGAGACAGAGAGAGATACAGAGAGAGAGAGAGAGAGAGAGAGAGACATAGAGAGATACAGAGAGGGAGGGAGAGAGAGAGAGACAGAGAGATACAGAAAGAGGGGAGAGAGAGAAAGAGACATAGAGAGATACAGAGAGAGAGAGAGAGAGAGAGACATAGAGAGATACAGAGAGGGAGGGAGGGGAGGGAGAGAGAGAGTTGTCAAAAGGATTTTGTGGTTCCGGTGTTTTTTAACAACTGGTTCTCTGCCCTAATGACCAGCTGGGTAGGCGTGGCTAGGGGGGGGTCATGTGACTGGTGGAAGTGAGTGACATCAAGTTGGCCATGCCCACCCAGGTTTTGTGGCGCCCAGCGTTTTCTTTTCTGTGGGAAACGAGTCCAAATGGCTCTTGGAGTATTTAAGGTTGCAGACCCCTGAACTAAATAGTTGCACAGTGATTTAAGAACTAAAAGCTACCTTCTCCTTCAATTCCTTCTTCCCTCGCACCGAAAATCTTTTCTTCCGGATGCTTTAAAGTCTCAATTATGCCAACAAGCTTAAATTTGTTCGCTTTCAAGGTCACTCAGTGGGAAAACAAGAGACGTGAACTTGATACATGACAGAATTGCCAAGAGGGAAAAGCAGATCAGATCATAAGACTATAAATGTTATTAGGACTGATTAAAAATCCAATAGGAAATATGATCCATCAGAAAATTAGTTACCGGAGGGAGAAACGGATTCCTTTCTTTCAGCATTGTCTGGAGCAGTGGTGGGTTTCAAATTTTTTTACTACCGGTTCTGTGGGAGTGGCTTGGTGGGCATGGCATGGCATGGCATGGCATGACTTGGTAGGCGTGGTGTGGTGGGCGTGGCAGGGGAAGGATACTGTAAAATCTCCATTCCCTCCCCAATCCAGGGGAAGGATACTGCAAAATCCCCATTTCCTCCAGATCTGACAGAATAGATGGGGATGAGGCCAGTCAGATTTTTTACGACAATCTTTCTTGGATTTTTATTTATTTTAGTTGATTTATAGTCTAATATGTTATCAACTATCAACAATCGCATTAAAATCTCCTATTATGCAGAGGAGAGGGGAGGAAGAGGAGAGGGAGTGGGAGGAAAGGAAGGAAGGGAAAAGGAGAGGAAGGAAGGGCAGAGACAGGAGTAGCAGAGAAGGTGAGAAAGGGGAAAGAAGAGAGGAGTGGGGGAAAGGAAGGGGAAGTAGGATGAGGTAAGAGAGGAGGAAGGAGAAAGTAGGAGAGGAGGCTGGAAAGAGAAAAAAAGAGAAGAAAAGAAGGTTTGTTGAGGGAAGAAAGGGTAGAAGAGCAACCCCAAATGTAATTAAAAATGTCTTATTTTAATGCTTTCTTTAAGGAATGTGTATATATATGTATGATTAATTATGTACAGTATAAGCAAATGTACATTTTATATTATGTGTATAAAAAATAAAGCTGAAAAAACTTTTCAAAAAAAAAAAAGATTGCGGGAGCTTCATCACTGGAAGCTTCCAAGAAGAAACTGGACTGCCACCTGTCAGAAATGGTGTAGGTCTCCTATTTTTGGGGGAGGGGGTTGGACTAGATGACCTTCAAGGTCCCTTCCAACTCTGTTCATCTGTATCCATCTGTTAAAGCCCTTTGTCTAGAATGATTTCGGGCAGTGATGGCTAACCTTTTTGCCTTCGCGTGCCAAAAATAGGGGGAGCGTAGGGGAGTAGCACCCTCGTGTGCCCACACCCATAATTCAATGCCCCTCAGTGCCACCCATACATATGCGTGTGACCCCCCTGCACGCGACAGCAAAAAGGTTACCGGTGGGCCCAGTAGGCCCGTTTTTTCACCCTCCTCAGGCTCCAGAGCCTTTCTTGGAGCCTGGGGAGGGCGAAAGCGGCCTTCCCCATCCCTCCAGAGGCCCTCCGGTGGCTGGAAATGGCCTCTTTCCCTACTTCCGGTGGGCCCGGAAGGCCCAAAAATCAACTGGCTGGCACACACATGCATGCTGGAGCTGAGGTAGGGCAATGCTCCCATGCCCACAGATATGGGTCCGCGTGCCATAGGTTCGCCATCACAGGTTTAGAGTCTCCAGATAACCTGGAAGACTTCCAACTCTCAGTATTCTGTGTGTCAAATGTAAATAACTATCCATCATTTTGCGGGATTATACCTTTAGCAATACATTTCACTATTTGGTATTTAACGTCCCAGCCACAAAAAAAAAAAATAGTCCTTCTTTTCCAGAAATGTCTTGAACCTTAACCCTTGCCTGCTTTGAGTCAGACCTTTTCATTTTGATTTAGCTCCCGTTTGCAAATCGCCATTAACTGAGGTCAAGCAGGTGCATCAGCAATCATTTCTATTTACAGTAGAGGCCGGCTAAATATTTACCAGGGTCGTGTAAGGCGAAGAATTGGAAGTATCTCAGGTATTAGCAAGTCGCGATGGCTACATGCATGCAATCCCTTCTAAATTTAGCTCTTGGGTCTCTGCCGTTTCATTCGCTGGATTTGCTAGGTGCACGGCACACGCGAGGGTGACTTGTGAAATGCAATTCAAGAATCGGACCGAGAATTATTCTAATTGCTGAATCGACTGAATCACAATAGAGCTGGTAGGGACCTTGGAGGTCTTCTAGTCCAACCCCCTGCCCAGGCAGGAAACTACCATTTCAGACAGATAGTTGTCTAATCTCCTCTTAAAAACTTTCAATGTTAGAGCACCCACAACTTCAAGCTGTTCCACTGGTTAATTATCCTCATTGTTAGGAAGTTTCTCCTTAATTCCAAGGTTGCTTCTCTCCTTGATTAGTTTCCATCCACTGTTTCTTGTCCTGCATTCAGCGGCTTTGGAGAATGAGTTGACCCCTCCTCTCTTTGGGGCAGCCCCTCAAATATTGGAAGACTTCTATCACATTCCCCCTAGTCCTTATTTTCTCTAAACTATCCAAATCCTGCAACCGTTTCTTCATATGTCTCCAGGCCTTTAATCAGCTTAGTTGATTAAATCCAAGGTTCATTTTATTCATTCTTAGCTATGTTTTCCAAAAGTATATTTGGGACATACTCTATATAACTTGGGGGGGGGGTTTCCTAATAAACAGCTCTTTGATTCCTTGCAGGAATTGGGTATGTCTAGTCTAGTGAAAAGAAGGATTAGGGGAGACATTCATTCACTCATTCATTCATTCATTCATTCATTTAAACTTTTATACAGCCCTTCTCCCGAGGAATTCAGGGCGGTATACAGCTGGTAATAAAAACCACATAAACACAAAAGTTAAAAACAATTTAAAACATATTCAATGCTTGGTCTTATTATTAAAAAAAACCCCAAGACTAAAATGCCCAATTTAAATTCATTCTTCGTCAGACCAACTTGTTGGAATAGTAAAGTCTTAAGGGCACGGCGAAAGGCACGAAGGTCGGGGATCCTACGTATCTCCGGGGGCAATTCGTTCTCTGTGGGGGCAGGAGACCCCACAGAGAAGGCTCTCTCCCTGGGGGTTGCCAGTCGACATAATTTGGTCGATGGCACCTGAGGAAGCCCTCTCTGTGGGAGCGTACCGGCCGGTGGGAGGCTATCGGTGGCAGAAGGCGATCTTGTAGATATGATGGCACTCTTCCAATATTTGAGGGGCTGCCCCAAAGAAGACGGGGGTCAACCTATTCTCCAAAGCCCCTGATGGCAGGACAAGAAGCAACGGATGGAAACGAAGGAGCGAAGCAACGTGGAATGAAAGAGGAACTTCCCTGACAGTGAGAACAATTAACTTGTCTCCAGAAGTTGAGAGTTCTCCATCACTGGAGATTTTTAAGTCAAGATGGACAGTCAATTTGTTTGAAATGGCACTGGATTTCCTGTTTGAGTAAGGGGTTGGACTAGAAGACCTCCAAGGTCCCTTCCAACAATATCATTTCAGACAGTGGCTGTCCAGGGTTTAAAGCTGGATGCGCAACTGCCGCTAGGAAAATGAACACAGAATACAAAATAAACACTGAATGTCTGAGCACACACATAAACCCAGTGGCGCCTTGTCTGGGAATTTAATGTTGACTTTGAAGCACTAATGGGAAAAGGACGTCCTTAATGCTTATTACAAGATGCAATCATCAATATGCGGAGAAGGAAGATCAGAGTCTGGGTTCCCTCATCCTCTTCAGCCCTCATCCTTTCCCTGAAATTAAGTTTATCATTTATCCAGATCACACTGCACAAAGGATAGAAAACAGTTAAAATCAAGATGGCGGAATGACACAGCACGTTATACAAAACTTTGCGGGAAAGAACGTTTTGATTAAAAGTGTAAAGTTCTAGGGGAAATGGAGAAACAACTCATTCCCCCCCCCCCAATTTTTGCACCTAGCTGAAGTCTCAGCCGATCAAACTTATAATGATAAAATCCACAGCACTATTTCGACTTTTTTAAAAATGTGATAGTTGAGCAAGACGTTGGGAAGAATTCAACACAGAAGTAAAACATTTGAGGGTCTTCTCTAGTTTAGGGGGCGATACTCATCTCCATTTCAAAGCCAAAGAGCCAGCGCTGTCCGAAGATGTCTCCGTGGTCATGTGGCTGCATGACTCAATGTCAAAGGCACATGGAATACGGTTACCTTCCCACCAAAGTGGTCCCTATTTTTCTACTTGCATTTTTTACGTGCTTTCGAACTGCTAGGTTGGCAGAAGCTGGGACAAGTCACAGGAGCTCACTCCATTACTCGGCACTAGGGATTCGAACCGCTGAATTGCTGACCTTTCGACTGACAAGCTCAGCATCTTAGCCACTGAGCCACCACACCCCTTAGTCCTTGACTTACACAATCACAATTAAATCCAAAATTTCTCTTGCAAAGTGAGACAGCTCTGAGACACTCAGTGAGTTTGGTCAATGTATTCGCCCCATCCATGTGTCCTGTGGCATCTCACACATGTATGAAGGGAGTGGACTTCGATCCCATGGCTACCACCATCTTCGCTTTCCTGATTCCCCTCCTTGCAGAAGGCTGGATTCTCACAAACTTGTAGGAGATCAATTACCATCCCTGGAGCCGTTGTATTGTCCTCCTTAAAAAACATCACCATGTCTGAAGACCATCTCAACCAACGAGAGATAAATTCCCAAGCTGTTATGCGTTTGTGGGTTGCTGTCTGGACAAGCTTACGGAGATAACAGCCAATCCTGGAAAGATTGTTTTGAAACTCACAGCTGCCAAAACACCCAGAACAGGCTTCATTTAATGAGTGACAGGCACTATGCCCCCAACTGTTGTGTCCTTCAGCCAACCTTGGCCAACTCAGAGTATTTCTTAACAACTGCTGCGTTCGGGGTCTGCTCCACTTACATTTTGATTTCTCCCACTTGTGTCCCAAAAGTAGACAAGAGGCTATGTTTAGACTGGTGCTTGGATAGAAACCTGTGAGCCCTTCAGCATTCCAGAGCTTAAGAAAAGATCTCCAATGCCTTTTCTCCACTCTAGTCCTTCCCTGAAACTGTCCTTCTGGGCCAGGGTGTGACCTCTTCTGTGATGCTTGTTCTGTTTGTGTGTGTGTGTGTTTTTCAAAGCAAATTCAGCCTCCATTCTTAGCAGGAGCATCTTCTACGCCCAACAGCTGGAACCCTAGTTTTAGGATGCCTGACCAGCTCCAGAGGAATCCACAGCCTTTCCCCCCAAAATATGTGGGCAAACACTCAACAATCCTAGCATAGCTTTGACTTAAGGTAGAGCATGTCCCATTTCAAAGCAAAGGGGCCCAGCAGCTGCGGGGGAAAAGGAAGACACCAGGGAACAGCTTAAAGCCCCTAAGATAAGCAGGAGCAGCTGACCCCTTTCTTGGTGCCAATGGAAAAGCCCCAGTGAAAGAGTCCGTTCTGCTTACAGCCATCGGCAAAGGTTCACAGAGGCGACCAACAGATGGATTTGCATTCTCAGGAACCCTTAACAAACTGCTTTGAACCACAAAGTTTGAAGCCAAGGTGGGCAGCTGGGCAGCTGTCACCAAACCCTGAATCCTGGGTGTTTATAGGGAAACCCTAGAGAATATTTTGGCCCTGTCAGCCAAGCAAGAAGGTGAGACGAGAAGCGATGGATGGAAACGGATCAAGGAGAGAAGCAAGCTAGGACTAAGGAGAAACTTCCTACCAGCGAGAACAATTGAACAACTGGAATGGAAGTTGCCTTCAGGAGTTGTGGGTGCTCCATCACTGGAGGGTTTTTAAGAAGAGATTGGACAACCACTTGTCTAGAATGGTACAGGGCCGTGATGGTGAACCTATGGCCCGCGTATCATAGGTGGCACGTAAAGCTATTTCTGCGGGCATGCGAGCCGTCGCCCTAGATTAGCTCCACTGCATATCGAGCGCCTCTTGCCAGCCGATTTTCGGGTCTCTGCCTCATATGCGGGAGACACGCATGCATGCCCATGCCTCCCCGCCCTTCCCAGAAGTCTCCACGCGGCCCATTTCGGATGCCAGGTAAGTCCAGGGCTCGCATGGAGGCTCTGGGAGGGCGAAAAATGGGTCTCCCAGAAGTACCGGAAGTCCGGAAATGTACTGTTTCTGGCCTCCAGAGGGCCGGTGGAGCCTCCAGAGCCTGGGGAGGGCAAAAATTGGACCTACTTGAAGTCCGGAAGCGCAGTGGGTGGAGGAGCATGGGAAGGTTTGCAAATGCCTGTGCAGGGGGCAGCGCAGTGTGGGAGGTTGCGCACGCATGTCAGGGGGGGCGTGGCATGGCATATGGATGACGGCACGTCTCTTCCAACTCTGTTATTCAGTTATTCAAAAAGTAGGAATTTGCATCCAGCGTTATGGGGCAAATGAGAAGAAACCGATCTACCGTCTTTGGCTTTCAACTGGCCAATCGAAGCCCCGCCCTCTTTCATGGGCGTGGCAGGTCTCGTCTACATGTCAAAAAGGCAAGGCTCCAAGCACCCGGATGTGACCACCGATTTGAAACCACGTGTCCCTGATGGAGCCACGCAGTGGTGAAATCCAATTATTTTTACTACCGTTCTGTGGGTGTGCTTGGTGGGTGTGGCTTGGTGGGTGTGGCCGGGGAAGGATACTGCAAAATCTCCATTCTCACCCCACTCCAAGGGAAGGATACTGCAAAATCTCCATTCCCACCCCACTCTGGGGCCAGCCAGAGGTGGTATTTGCCGGTTCTCCGAACTACTCAAAATTTCCGCTACCGGTTCTCCCGAACCTGTTGGATTTCACCCGGAGCCATGTAACTGATCATCCTTCCATGTTGCCTTTGGCTATGCATTGATGATTGATTGGCTGATTATATGTCATTAAGTCATCATCTATCTAGAAGGACCTTTTCTAGAGGGTTCTGTTGTCACCTTCGGCCTTCTGACAGTGGAACCTATTGGCACTGTCATCCAATCCAACCACCTTGCTACTGATCCATCTTTTCTTCCTTCTTTCCCCCTTTCCCACCAAGAAGAAGAAGAAGAAAACAAGGAGGAGGAGGAAGAGGAAGAAGGAGGAGGAGGAGGAGGAGGAGGAGGAGGAGGAGAAGAGGAGGAGGAGAAGAAGAGGAGGAGGAGGAGGAGGAGGAGGAGGAGGAGGAGGAGGAGGAGGAGGAGAAGAGGAGGAGGAGGAGGAGAAGAAGAAGAGGAGGAGGAGGAGGAAGAGGAGGACGACGACGACTATATGGGGTCCTTGGTGCACTTTGAGCTTGGAGGTTTTCTTGTGGACATTTCATGACCCAACTAGGTAACATCATCAGTGCTTCATTGGGTGATGAAATGTCTACAAAAAAAAAAAAACAACGAAGCTCAGAGAGCATTAAAAAAAAAAGATCCGTATCCGCATTGTCGGTTCTATGACAGGTTGCTCTACCTGTTGTGATCAATTTAGCCTTCTTTTATATTTCGTCATATTCTCATGGTGTTTTTTTATTATTATTATTATTCCGCTCCCTGATTTTCTTAGATCTTCCAGATCGTTGGCTTTTTTTTTTCAGCTGTCAAAGTAGGGTCATTAGCATAGCAAACGGTATTGATGTACCTTCCTCCAGCTATAAAGCCACGTTCCCGGTCTTTCAATCCAGCCTCCCTGGAGAGATATTCAACATATAGGTGGAATAAATAAGGAGGGAGCAGATACTTCTCAAGAGACGTGGAAAGAGTCGGTTTCACCCTGTTCTGTCCGCAGGGTAGCTCATAGATTCAATAGCAATAGCAATAGCGCTTAGACTTATATACCGCTGCACTGTGTGCTTTTATAGCCCTCTCTAAGCAGTTGTACAGAGTCAGCCTCTTGCCCCCAACAATCTGGGTCCTCATTTTACCCACCTCGACAGGACGGAAGGCTGAGTCAACCTTGAGCCGGTCAGAATCGAACTGCTGGCAATTGGCAGAATTAGCCTGCAATACTGCATTCTAACAAGGAAGGAAGGAAGGAAGGAAGGAAGGAAGGAAGGAAGGAAGGAAGGAAGGAAGGAAGGAAGGAAGGAAGGAAGGAAGGAAGGATTTACAAAGTCAGCCTGTTACCCCCAGCAATCTGGGTCCTCATTTTATCAACCTCGGAAGGATGGAAGGCTGAGTCAACCTTGAGCTGGTGAGAATTGAAGCGCTGGCAGTGAGCACAAATTAGCCTGCAATACTGCATTCTGACCACTGCGCCACCACAGCAGAGATGGCAATAGCCCTTAGATTTATATACCGCTTCACAGTGCTTTTACAGCCCTCTCTAAGCGGTTTTACAGAATCAGTCTATGGCCTCATTTTACCATCTCAGAAGGACAGAAGGACGCAAAAGGAGATCAACATGACTCTGGGACACTGCAATCATCATAAGTGTGAACTCGTTACCCAGCATCCAAAATTTGATCCGGTCATAAGTGTGAAATGCAGTCCTAAGTCCCTTTTGTTTTTTTCTGTCATAGAATATATGTGGGTTATATACATAATTTTGTGTTTATTTATTTATTTATTTGTTTATCTTGTCATGTTTATATAGTGTAAAATTGGAGGTGGTGACCCTTTAAAAGCTGTATGCAACGACATTCCATTCTTAATGTATGCCAATTAGTATACATTCAAAGTGACAATAAAATTATTCTATTCCATTCCATTTCAAATTTTCTATTCTATTCTATTCTATTCTATTCTATTCTATTCTATTCTATTCTATTCTATTCTATTCTATTCTATTCTATTCAGGGGTTGGACTAGAAGACCTCCAAGGTCCCTTCCAACTCTGGTTCTGTTCTGTTCTGTTCTGTTCTGTTCTGTTCCAGGAATCACCAACCTTTCGGACCACAGGGACCACTAAATTCATAATTTTAAATCCCGCGGACCACTAATATGAACTGCCTAATGACTGGGTGGGTGTGGCTAGGTGGGCGTGTGAGTGGGTGGGCGTGGCCAGCTCGATGTCATTCACGTTGAGGGGCACCTGGCCAGCCTCTACTCGCCCCTTCCCTGCCAGCCACTCCTTGCTTCCCCATCCAAGCTCCTTAAGGCTCCAACAGTTGTTGGAGCTAAGCAGCCGCCATGAGAAAGAGTTGGCAAAACAGCTGGCTCAGTTCAAATTGGATCTGACCGAGAAGGAGGCTCAGCAGAATCACCTCACTGAGGACTAGGAGCACAGGCTTTCCAAGTAGAGGGAAGACCTGAGGGAATGCAAGGCCAGGTACCGGCACCTAAAGACTCAGCAAGCTGAGATGGTGAGTAAGTTCCAGGCCATGATGTAGTCCCACTGGGACGAGGCCCTCCGGCTCTTCACCACCAGTGGCACTTCCCTCCAGCCTTCGCCCAAAGCCCCACACCAGGAGGCTGAAGCAGGACCTCCAAGTTGGAATTTCTGCCCCCCTCCGACCCACACAAAAAACCCCCAAAGTGGGAGACTCTGCAGAAACCACAAACGTTCATTGCACGTATCCTTCCCAGGGGCCGTAGTTGAAGAATCCGTGATAATTTTTCTGCAGACCACCAAAATTTTCTCATGGACCACCGGTGGTCCACGGACCAATAGTTGTCGGACCGCTGTTCTATTCTGTACTTTTTCAGTGCCGTCGTAACATTGAAAGGTCACTAAACAAATCGTTGTAAGTCTGTATTTTGACCTTGTTTTCTTCTATTTCTTGGAGCTTTCTATATCTGTTGTTTTAAAAAAAATCAAGTAGGGTTTTGATCAAGTGGTCCTATCGCTCAAACCATTGAGATGGGGGGCGGTCAGACCTTGCTCCCTTCTGTTTTCATAGTGAATCCAAGCGAATTCCCTTCTGCGCCCCTTCCCCCCTTTCCCAACTGCAATGATCTCCCTCCAACAGCAACATAGACAGATGGCAGAGAGAGGGCAATTTGCAGGGCTAAATGCGGTAGACTGGCTAATTCAATGTTTCTTGCAAACCCAATTAACTGGGTTAATTTATGGAGAAGAGGGAGGGGAGAAAGAAGCAGAAACAAGCTTACAAATCAATTTGGCCCCTACAGTCTACATAGACGCAAACCTCTGCGGGATTGTTTGGCAATAGTCTAGAATGACACCAGTTCCAGATATTTCTTCATCTTCTCAATTTCTCTTACAGGATTGAGCTTTCCAGGCGTCTTCTAAGGATGGATGAGGTCTCTGCTTGCGGAAATGTGAAGATTTGGGGCCAAAGCCATATAACAATGCTTCCTTCTTCTTCTTCTTCTTCTTTTTTAATTTAAGCTAATTTTTTCCCCCCGATGGACGCTTACCAGGAATACAAAACAGACACAGGACATCAACGGATAATTAGAACTGCAAAAAAAAACAACAATGGCTACCAACCTGCCTTCCATTGAGGACTTGTATACTGCCCGAGTCAAAAAGAGTAAGCAACACAGTATCAACAGTAGAGACCTTCAAGTTTCTAGGTTCTACCATTATCTCAAAACTAAAAATGGGACACTCAATATCAAAAATGTCATCAAGAGAAAACACAACGAAGAATGTTCTTTCCGCGCCAACTCAGGAAGCTCAAACTGCCCAAGGAGCTGCTGATCCAGTTCTACAGAGGAATTATGGGAGTCTGTCATCTGCATCTGTATCACTGTCTGGTTTGGCTCTGCAACCCAACAAGGACAGACAGAGACTTCAGAGGATCATTAGAACTGCAGAAAAAACAATGGCTACCAACCTGCCTTCCATGGAGGACCTGGATACTGCATGAGTCAAAAAGAGGGCCTGGGAAAATATTTACAGACCCCTCGCATCCTGGACATCAACTGTTTCAACTCCTACCCTCAAAATGACACTATAGAGCACTGCACAACCAGAACAACTAGACACAAGAACAGTTGTTTCCTGAACGCCATCACTCTGCTAAACAAATAATTCCTCAACGCTGTCAAACTATTCACTAAGTCTGCATTACTATTAAACTTCTCATCGTTCCTATCACCCATCTCCTCCCACTATGACTCTATGACTGTAACTTGTTGCTGGTATCCTTACGATTTTTATTGATTGTTTCCTAGTACCATGCGATTGCTTATTTGTACCCTATGACTATCACTAAGTGTTGTATCTTATGATTCTTGATGAATGTATTTTATTCGTCTTCTTTTTATGTACACTGAGAGCCTATGCACCAAAGACAAATTCCTTGTGTGTCCAATCACACTTGCCAATAAAGAATTCTATTCTATTCTTAAAAAAAAAAAGGATACACCGAAACCCAAAAGATAACAGAAAGACCTCATTATTTAAAGAGAAGACAAATGGCCCCATCCAAGGCGACGCATGGTTACCTTCGTGATACATCACCATTCCCCAGGGTGCCATCTGACACAATAAATGTAATACAATTTGTTTTGTACAATCGTTCACCCTCTGGAGATATGTCTCATTTACCATGAGATTAAGAACCTCGTCTGAGGGCTCTCTAGTCATCCTTGAGTTTTCAGAAAGCTCCACCAGCATGAAATTGGATGCCACCATGAACAATCTTATTGTATTGTCTCTACTCCCTGTTCCTGCCGGTCACTTTGGACTGCGGTCCAAAGGTGTGAGTGATGAATTTATACCAGCCCCAAGGCGGCCCTTAAATAGCATTGAAATAAATGGGGATGTTTAATATTCCCAGCTAAGGATGACTTATGTCTGTGGAGATTCTCAGCCATCCAGGTCATGGTTGTCCCCAAAGGTTTCTTTTTTCAAGAGGCAACTGGACTTTTGGTTTTTGGTTTTTCTTGAAGATGTTTCGCTTCTCACCCAAGAAGCTCTGAAGTTTCCCACCATCCATTCAGAAATATCTTCTCTTGTCTTCTCTTCTCTTCTTCATTCCATAATTTCTATTCTATTCTATTCTATTCTATTCTATTCTATTCTATTCTATTCTATTCTATTCTATCTATTCTATTCTATTCTATTCTATTCTATTCCTTTTGCTTCTACTCCTCTCATTCTTCTCCTACTAACTCTTCTTTCCCTCCTTCTCCTTCTTCTATTCTATTCTATTCTATTCTATTCTATTCTATTCTATTCTATTCTATTCTATTCTATTCTATTCTATTCTATTCTATTCTATTCTATTTTCTTCTCTTCCCTTCCCTTCCCTGCCCTTCTATTCTGATTTTTCATTCCATTATTCTATTCTATTCTATTCTATTCTATTCTATTCTATTCTATTCTATTCTATTCTATTCTATTCTATTCTATTCTATTCTATTCTACCCTACCCTACCGTACCCTACCCTACCCGTACCCTACCCTACCCTCTCTCTCTCTCCTGTACTCTACTCTACTCTGTTCTATTCTTTCCTATCCTGTTCCTGTTCTCTTCTCTTCTCTTCTCTTCTCTTCTCTTCTCTTCTCTTCTCTTCTCTTCTCTTCTCTTCTCTCCTCTCCTCTCCTCTCCTCCTCTCCTCTCCCCTCCCCTCCCCTCCCCTCCCCTCCCCTCCTCTCCTTTCCTCTCCTAATTCCTATTCCATTCCATATTCCATTCCATCCCATCCCATCCCATCCTACCCTACCCTACCCTACTCTACTCTACCCTACCCTCTCTCGCTCTTGCTCTCTACTGTACTCTACTCTACTCTACTCTACTCTACTCTACTCTACTCTATTCTGTTCTGTTTCTATTCTTTCCTATTCTGTTCCTATTCCTGTTCCTCCTCTCCTCTCTCCTCTCCTCTCCTCTCCCCTCCCCTCCTCTCCTTTCCTCTCCTAATTCCTATTCCTATTCCTATTCCATTCCATATTCTATTCTATTCTATTCTATTCTATTCTATTCTATTCTATTCTATTCTATTCTATTCTATTCTATCTATTCTACTCTACTCTACTCTACTCACTCTACTCTACTCTACTCTACTCTACTCTACTCTACTCTACTCTACTCCATTCCATGCCATTCTATCCTTATTCTATTCTACTCTCATCCAAGAAGCTTCTTCAGCTCTGATCTGATTCCATTCCCCACCCTCTAGTCAGAGCTGAAGAAGAAGCTCCTGGATGAGGAGTGAAACATCTTCAAAGAAAAAACAAGACAGTCTAGTTGCCTCCTGAAAAAGAGAGGTTACCTTTGGTAACATCTCACTTACTTTGGCTACGTCATGCAGGAGAACTCAGTGGAGAACCCAATCATGTCTGGAAGGGTGAACGGTAAAAGGAAACCAGGCCGGCAAAGAACACGATGGCTGGACACCATCAAAGCTGAGCCAGAACATAGAACAACTCAAAGAAGTCGTGCAAGATCAGAAGATATGTGGAGAGACCTGGTCCATAGAATCATCAAGATTTGGATACTAGTGAATAGATTACATCATCAACAACAACCTTCTCAGGCCAGGCGAGGAATGACTGGTAGGAGAGGGTGAGGAGCGGGGCCAGCTAGTGGTGGGATCACCCAACAGGAGCCACAGCAGAGGGGCCCAATAGAGCCACATGTGGTTCCAGAGCCGCAGGTAGCTGACCCCTGATCCAGTCAGAGGTGAAGAAGCTTCTTGGATGAGAAGTGACCATTCCAGGCTAGTGACTGTCCAGGCTCGTCTTAAAAAACCTCCAGTGATGAAGCATCTACAACTTCTGAAGGCAAGCTGTCCAACTGATTAATTGTTCCTAACTCCCTGTTAGGAAGTTTCTCCTTAATTCTAGGTTGCTTCCCTCCTTGATTAGTTTCTATCCATTGTTTCTTGTCTGGCTTTTGCTTGGAAAATAAGGTGATCCCCCATCTTCATTGTGGCAGCCCCTCAAATACTCGAATACTGCTGTCATGTCCTCCCTAGTCCTTCTTTTCTCTAGACTGGCCAAACCCAAATCCTGCAAATTCCTACAGCCAGAAGGAAAATACTCAAGGGGGGAGGGGGGTGTGTTTCTCTCCTCTGGAGAGAATTCTGGTGCAGAATCTCCTCTCTCTTGGAGAATGCGTGCATGGTCTTTATATATATATATATTAGAGGAGCAGCCATTCACTCATCACTTGTTAAAAACACTGATGACAACAAGTGGCCCGATAAAAGTCTGTAATCATCCAATAACTTTAAGGCCTGAACCCACTGCTATTCTTCCATACACGGAGAGAGAGAGACAGGGAGTCAGGAGTCAAGCACAAAGCTGCAGAAAGAGTTAATCTGATACTCATTTATCCGAGCTCAGCCACCTGTTCCATTATTTTCCTTTTCTCCCCGTCCTTCAAGGCCTTTGGTAATTGCTCCGGGTGAGACAATACCCTCCCTCAAAGCCGAACGCAAACAGCCTCATTGGAAAGACGTTAAGAACGGATATGACTAAACGGACAGCCCAGCTCGTTCATTTTCCCTGGCTTTCCCCGCCCAACCCTGACATAGATATCGGAGTGGAAGCCACTGTAATATGTGTCAAGAGTGCAGATGTCATAAATTAGGTGAGACGACACGGTGTGAAGTCACTTGCTTCTCCTATCCACCCTGCCGGTTTCTTCTACGATGTAACTTAATTCGTGGTGCCATTACGGGTTTGCAATCTCCCACGTCACTCTAATGCACTTAGGCTGAATTTTTTTTTATAATTAGCTTATAACCAGAAGGCTGGGCTTAAACCTGCCTAATTCTCTTGATCTCCAGCAGAGAAGCAGGACGATTTCCAGCTCTCTGATCCTATTAACTTTGGCCGCACAGATACAGACATGGCTGGTGAATCAGCTTTCCCGTACATAAATAGAGATCCGTGCAACTCAGCAAAGAACCAGGAGGAGACCATGGTGAGGACATGGCGAGGAACAAAAACCAGCACTTGGATCTGTTTGGTTTGAGTAAACCAGGGGTCTCTTCCATGGAAAAGAGAGGCCGGAATAGTCCACTCTCTCTTCCTAGGTAAAAATTAAACAAAGAATGAACACAACACAACAGCTATATAGAAGAGAGGGGAAGGGAAGGGAGGGAGAGGAGGGGGAGGGGAGGGGAGGGGAGGAGAGGAGAGGAGAGCAGAGGGGAGGAGAGGAGAGGAGAGGGAGAGGAGAGGAGAGAAGGGAAGAGAAGAGAAGGGAAGAGAAGAGAAGGGAAGGGAAGGGAAGGGAAGGGAAGGAAGGGAAGGGAAGGGAAGGGAAGGGAAGGGAAGGGAAGGGAAGGAAGGGAAGGGAAAGGGAAGGGAAGGGAAGGGAAGGGGAAAGGGAAGGGAGGGAAGGGAAGGACAGTTTTGCTTTCCCATCACTCACCTCCAGCTGAGCCGCCCGGTTCCTAACAGGCCACAACCAATACTGGTCCATGACCCGGGTGTTGGGCCCCTCTGCCTGGGTGTTGGGGGGCCCCTGAGTTACAAAACAACTGGATAAGTACCCCTAGGTTTAGGGAGAGTCTGCTTTCTTGCACTTCCTCCTTCCCAGCAATTTTCAGCTTTTGTTACTGCTCGCTAAAAGTCATGTCCCGACTCATCGCAACACCACAGCACACCAGGCCTCCCTGTCTTCCATTGTCTCCTGGAGTCCTACCCAAATTCATGTTCATTGCATCCATGAGGCTATCTAACCAGTTGCTCCCGATTCAGGTTGCTCCCGATTCAGTCCAATTCTATAGAACCGGCAAGTAAAACCAGTGGGAGCTCCGCCCACCCGCCACAACATCATCATGGGTGATCTGTGCATGTGCAGAAGCGCATGCAGTCCCATTGTGAACCGGTAGTAAAGATAAGAAGCACCCACGCCTGTATCTAATCATCTCCTCCTCTGCCGTCGCCTTCTCCTTTGGCCTTCTGTCTTCCCCAACATCAGGGTCTTCTCCAAGGAGGACCTCTCTTCTCATTTGATGGCCAAAGCATTTGAGCTTCAGCTTCAGGATCTGTCCTTCCAAAGGACAGTCAGGGTGGATTTCCTTCAAGATGGACTGATACGATTTCCTTGCTGCCCAAGGGACTCTCAAAGGGTCTTCTCCACCACCACAATTTGAAAGCATCCCATTCTTTGCGTTCAACCTTTCTTACAGTGATTCCAGCCCAGCCAATCTTTTAAATTCCACCCCTCCCTTCAGCTACACATCCTACCACATAATATAACTTGCATATAATTAACAATAGCTATACAATTGTCAGGCATGAAGAAAACAGGGCCCCAGGAGTAGAGTTCAAAGTAGATACCGTATTTTCCGGCGTATAAGACGACTGGGTGTATAAGACGACCCTCCTCAGAGCCATTTAAGGCTCGTCAGAGCCTTATGGGCTGGTCTGCCTGGTTACAGGAGAATGAGACCCGGCGTATAGATTGACCTCCGACTTTTGAGAAGATTTTTGTGTGTTAGAAAGTAGTCTTATACGCAGGAAAATACAGTAATTTATTGATCCCTGTAGAGGTACCGTGTTTTTCCAAAAAATACGACCTACTCAGAAAAGTAAGTCCTAACTTGATTTTTACATGTGTTCCCAATATAAACCCTATCCCAAAAATAAGCCCTAATTAAGACTCCACCCACTCCAGGTGCACGGGTAAAATTAAGCTAGGGTAGGGATGGAGGGGTGGTGGAGCTACACTACTAATTACCTTCAGATAGTTGCAGGCACACCCTCGCATACCTCGGGCCATTTCTTCTGCAGCCTGCAAGGATTTCCGGATCAATCCGGAGCTCTGTTATCAGCTACAGGTTGTGCGAGGTTGTGCCAGCAACTATCCAAAGCCAAAGAAGTTCCTGAAGGCCTCTGACAGCAAAAAGGAGGTCGGAACGACATGCGCAAGTGAAGTGAAGTCAGTGGACGACATTCCCACCCACCGAAAATAAGACCTGGTGCAGGGGTGAAATCCTCCAAGGTTTGCTCCTGGCGAGGAACTCTGGAGTTGAAGTCCACAAGTCTTAAAGTTGCCACGGTTGGAGACCCCTACTCCAAGGCATTCAAAGGGTGTGTTTGTCAATCTCTTGTGGTTTATGTAATAAATCCAGACTAATTCCCTGCTTGATCCCTTCCTCCCTACTGGGACGATTGCTCTCCAACAATGATACCACAAGTGTGATATCATTTTGCCCCCCGTGTCCCTCTCCACAGTTGCCCTAAATGGATTAAGACTGGATTACTAATCTTGATGACAACGAATGACAACTTCTTCCCACCAATGAACCAACTGCAGTAGTCCTATTCCTGAGCCTCTGAAACCTTAGTCCTCAAATAATTCTTTTTTTTTTCTTTTTCTTTTTTGCTCTCAGCAGAAAAGGACTTCCAAGCCAATTTTGGAAAGCTAAGCTTTCCTATGAACTTCAAAACGGATCCTGTCTTGATATAGGTCTAACCAGCAAAATAGGGAAGAAATTGGTAGGAAAACATGGGACAATATAAGAATGCCATCCCTGACAAAATATTGAATTGAAAATTGACATAACAACAAGAGGGAAGGGAGAGAGGAGTAGAGCGACAGGTAGGAAGCAGAGAGGAGAAGGGAGGGAAGAGAGGGAGAGAGAGAGAGAGAAGAAAGGGAGAGGAAAATAAGAATAAGAGAGAGAGTTAGAAAGATAGGAAGAGGGAAGGAGTAGGA
>CM075964.1:586632-624966 GCA_038048745.1 Coluber constrictor foxii | reverse complement strand
TAACTGCAAAAGCTTGCTGATTTGTTGATGCCATATAATGTCAATCTCTTTCATAAACTCATTAGAATCTCGGTAAATAAATAGTGAAAATTATGCAAGGAGAATGCAAAAAAAAAAAAAAAAATCCAGCTCTTCTTACTTATCTTTCATCTTGAAGAATGGAGTAGTCTAATAGCCCAAGGACTATTGCTCACAAACAGAATTCTGGACAACATAAGTTCCTGGACACCAAAACGTGGGTCCTTTGTTTGAAGAATGTAGTGTTAGAATTCCAGAATAGAATAGAATAGAATTCTTTATTGGCCAAGTGTGATTGGACGCACAAGGATTTTGTCTTTGGTGCATACGTTCTCGGCGTACATCAAGAAAAAATAAATAAATAATATTCATTAAGAATTCATTAAGTGATGGTCGTAGGATACTATTAAGCGATCAAATCATACTAGGAAACAATAAAAACCAAGGTAAGTTGTAAAGATACAAGCAACATGGATATAGGCATAAGTGGGAAGAAATAAGGTACTACTAGTAAGGATGACAAGATAATCTCTCTCTAAGCAAAGCATACAATATGGGTAGTCCTTTTTTTTTTTAATTTGATTTATATGCCGCCCTTCTCCGGAGACTCATGGCGGCTTACAATGCGTTAAGCAATAGCCTTCATACTTTTGTATATTTATACAAAGTCAGCTTATTGGGCCCCACAAACTGGGTCCTTGACTTACGACCGTTCATTAGCAACTATTCCAAGTTACAACTACACTGGAAAACGTACCTTAGGACTAGCGGTGGGTTTCACATTATGTTACTACTGGTTCACCCCACGCGCACACGCTCGCTTCTTGAGTATGCATGCCTGGTTCACACCCGCATGCACCCGGGCCTATTAAAAGAGTGTCAAAGAAAGGCCCAATCTTATCTTCACCGTCTGAATTGCGATCACGTGACCTTGGGGTATGTTCCAACGGTCGTTAAGTGTGAAAAACGGCCATAAGTCATTTTTTTCAGTGCTGTTGTAACTTTGAACGGTCACTAAACTGTGACAGGCCAGGCGCTACCTGAATCGTGTTAATCCTGGATGTCTGGATGTCTTGATTTTCATAAGTTTGGGTGGTTTTCTATCATCTTTCTGAGATAAAGAATTAGAAATGTGACAGTTTTAAATCCTGGAATTAGGGACCACCTAACTTTCAAAGGTATCTGAGATATGAATGGACAGTTTTCCTTCTCCTCCGGAGTTATTCTTCTCTCGTGGTGTTACAAGAAGGATGCCAGAAACATTTTGCAATCTAATCTTTTCCAGATATTTATATTAGTGTTGGGAAAAGAAACAGCAATCCCTTATCTCAGCTGTTACCGTCTTCAGAATGTCACAATTTTTCTTATCGGTCCAAATTAGCTACCAACTTTTGGTGTTTTTTTAGTTTTTTTCTATACCTGGATTAGTCTCCTTCCTAACTGGTCTTAATCCATGCAACTCTCAACCATCAAATATAAAGCTGAATTGGTAGAAAAAGCTGTTAAATCGTAAATCTGGCAGAAGTTTTTTTGCCTTGAACTTAAAGACATCTGTCTGTGTGTGTGTATCAAGCAAAATAGGAGGAAAACCCCTTAACGTTTTAAGAGAAAGGGAAGATACATAAAACCATAAGGAAAATAGTATACAACATCCATAAAGCAGAAAATTAAAAGCCTTTACAAGCGAATGCCAGGTACAACTGATAGAAGGATCACGCAAACTTTATGCGTGTTTATACCAATAATATCTAATAAATCAAAAGGACTTATTTCCCCCCCTCTCCAAAATATGGGAGAGATCCTTGTTTTTTAGAACTTGTGGTTGAAGTCCTTTTATCTGATGAGACTTCTAAACAAAAAACAAAAAAAAAACCCTTCAGAATTAAAACTTAATTTTTCCTTAATGCTTATATAATTTCCACGGATTTAAATTTGGAGGGGTGGGCGGGAGGAGAAGGGATGATAAAAGCTCAGGAACTAAGTGTTTTCTTTTCATCCAGCAACTTTTTAAGATGATTATTTGAAAATGAAGAGGGGGGAACCGAGCTAAATCCTTTTCTACCTGCCCCCCCCCACATACCCCAGGGTTCCCCTCATTGGCACAATTATATAAAACATAATCATCATTAAGACCTTGGAGTTCTCCAATATCCCTGACATTGATAAAGAATTATTCAGGCCGGCTTTTGACGGCTCCCAATCTATCCTGCGTTTCTTTGCTTTAAAGATGGTTTAGATCCCCTTTTTTTTAATAAAAATCTGCCGAAAGCATTAAGCAGTTTTAATTACGATAAGCAAGCCTTCCATCAGACAAATAGAGAAGGCTGCCTTGTTTGAGAAAGGGAAAATTTCGCACAAAGGAATGGATTTTTTTTTAACCCATAGCAGAATACTTTTTTAAAAATATATATATATATAAGAAGATTAATTAGCTCCCTTGCTTTGACATCTTAAAGATTTCACGCAGAAATATGACAGGGGTTTGTTTTCAGGGTGGAAGCCTCTCAAAGAGAAATTATCTCAGTGACAAATTAAAGCCAGTAAGCCTTCCAACATTCAGCAGCTATAATATTATCAGTTTTTTTTAAAAAAAGAAAAGGACATAAAGCCAAGATGTTGAAAGGAAAATGCAGACCTTCCAAATGTCTGTCTTTGTTCCTAAAAATATATTTGAGTGCTCCTTTAACATATTTGGCCCCACTCAATCTATCAACAGATCTAAATATTTTTATTTATTTTTTTTGGTCCAGAGTGCACATTCTCACTAACAGGGATAATTCAGAGGACGAGACTGATACGTCAGTCGAACAGAATATTTGATTCGGCCAAGTCTGATTTAGACACACGAGGAATTTGTCTCTGCTGCAGAAGCTCTTCGGCGTCAAGAGTGCAAAGCCACAGAATAAATGATAATAATCACAATAAGGACCAATACCTCCCTCCAAAACAATTTCAAAAGCAGTTTATCCTTCTTGCCGTGACAGCTAACGAACAGCGTGTGTTAGCTCAGGTTAAAAGAATAAGAGGACATTGGTACAGAAACTCTTCAGCATCCGGCTGAAAACAAATATCTTGATTTGAATCCTTTGCTTCTCTTTGATTTACCTAAATAACGCTCCCCAATAAGAGTTGTGCCTCCTAGACAGCCGAAGTAATATATTATTAAGTGCACAATGAATGAATGGCCCAGAAAAAAAACCCACATTTTAAAATCCCTGAAATGCCTTGGCTGGAAAGATATTGCTATTCAGCACTGCATAGCAACAGGGTCCAAAAGTTATACTTAGGATGTAAAATTAGCTACTCGATCTTCCCTACGCTAAGGAGGATCGTAACTCAGTAATATCCACTCTGCCATTAAGAAAGAAGCTTTAGCAGCAATGCATCCTGAACATAGATTTATACCAATCGCTTGCATTTTATTTGCAGCCGAAACATCAAGCTGGATCAGATATTATTACCCTATTAGCCATTAAATATCGCTAGAAATGAGAGCCTCCTGTTCCAATGAAAGCAAATATTTATAAAATAAGAAATGAAACAAAGCAAAAATCTTGTAAAATGACTGAGATTCTATTCACTGTTTATTTGCTAATGCTGAAGGCACAAAACTGGTGCTTTTTATTTTTTTTTTGGAAAAACCGGCCTTTTTAAAATTGTATTTATTTCCATTAAAGCTGACATGCTCATCTCTACATCAGTTCTTTTATATATATATAAAGAATGTAAGCTATGAAAAATTACACTGAATCTAAGCATTTTGTCTAAGATTTGACAAAGCACATGCTTTTGCAGGTTAAGAATGAAATGCAAGCGTTTTTAGTCCTGAATTCAGGGAACACAAAGATACAAACATTTCTCCCTAGAAAAAAAGCATTCCATTTTTTAAAAAAATCTGAAATAAGAAGCTTGTGTTTTGAAAACAAAGCATAAACAGAGCAAAATATCTTTCTGAAACAAGTGTAGTGCATTCCTTCTCGTTTCAAATCCTTTTAAATATTGTATAAATCACCCGTGGGGTTTTTTTCCCACCTGCATTTAAGGATGGAACCTTTCGATACAATTCTAAAATATAGTGTTTTCAAACTTTAGCCAGCACGTCACGCGAACAATCACACAAGTTCACACCATATGAAGTTGGCTATACAATGTGCAAATGACCCACAAATATTAAAATGGCATGCTGCTAAAAGAAAATGCCACGGATTCATTTTTTTTTTTAAAAAAATGACAAATCACAACGGACGGCAAATGACCCCATCAAAACTAATACAATCCAACAAATAATTTAATTTAAGTGGGAATTGACAAAATATTTCTGGGCTTAAGAATGCTTCTGAAGACATCACTGAAATCATTTGGCAATGTTTTTTTTTTAACAATTAACTGAAGAAATAAGGCAGAGGTTTGCATAAAACCAAGGCATTCTAGCACTCAATATATTATCAATTGTTTCGACCTGGTTATTCGGGGAAGATTTTTGTTCCTAAATATTATACATTGTATATTATTGCAAACACCGAATCCATTAAATGCCTTTTCCATTTGAAAGGGGAAAAAATCCATTTGTTTGTGGGCTTTTGTATATCTGTGGCGAAGTGTTCACATTCAATTTCAGTACACATTATTTGAAACTGACCATATCACAGTCACATATCCAATTTCAAACAGACAAACATATTAGCTGCTAATTTTTCGCATAACAAGGCCGGAATTTAATTATTTATCCGGTAGGCATCCTGAATTTGACTATCTACATTTCCATTTTGTAAAGAAAATGTTTTAACATTAAAGCTGGTTATTATCATCTAAGCTAGCAGACCTAATAGCAACTCTATTATTCTGTCATATATATAATCTTCATATAGCTATGTTCTTCTGCTATTCCAGGTTTATTTCCAGACTCTTGTCTCATAAAACAAAGCAATTTTCATTCAGAGCTGCCTCGTAAAAGAACCCTCGCTGATCAGTTATCGACAGAAATCTAGGTTTAAAGATGCTGTACAGAAATCCCATTTATTTTGCACACACCTTTTCCTTGCTCCCTATCTTATTCCAAATTAATATTTGATTCTTACTTCCCCGGTGATACTTCTAGCCTTAGAAAGAGTAGCCCAATACATTCTATTCTTCAGCCCACTTTAGACTTTTCATTTATTCTTTGCAAGATGCATGCTTTAGTGGTGGGTGCCGGATTTATTTTAGTGACTGACAGGGTGCTTCAAATTCAGCAGCAAACCTCTCGGTTTAATAAAAGTTGGGTTTTAAAATTCGTGAGAACGTGGAAGGAAACATTGCTTTCCTTCACACGGAGACAGAAGCGCGTCTTTAAAAAAATAAGATGATGGTAAGGAAAAACAAAAACCAGTTGCAATTCTGTTTAAATTATTCTTTTTTCCCCCCCTAGATCTCAAAAGGAACCCACTGGAGACCGCAGAAATAACAGAGAAAAATGGATCTAGTTAGGTAATGAACTGACAATTTAAAGCTGAAAACTTTAAAACATTTTGGGATTCTGCTAAAGCAGCTCTGATCGGTGCTTTTACGTGATACAGGGCTCCAGAAGATGAGTTAAAGGGACAAATAAATAAAGAGCGATACTTAATAGCAACTGTCCCTATTTTTATTTTTTTTTAAAGAAACTGAAATCTTTCTACACTAACAAACTGATTCCATTTGATCCTTTCAGCCTCTCTCTCTCTCTCTCTCTCTCTCTCTCTCTCTCTCTCTCTCTCTCTCTCTAACCAGATTTTATCTTTGTTTTTATTTTGTTTTTTCCCTGTTGTCTTTTCTCAACTGTGAATTTGGCACCTGTCCTGGATACCTTTTCCCACCAAGACCTCTGTGTTTGAAATTCACACACACACACACACCCCAAAAAGGGCCCGAAGCAGAGCCTAACGAAAGGAGGAACTGTTGTGTTGTAGAGGCAACATTTAAGTTCCCTTATATAGCTAATTTTTTTTTAAAGGGGGACGGACGGACAAACAGCTCTGATTTTGCACATGCGTAGAGAGGCACCGAAAAGCAGAGAGGGGCTCAAAGCAAAGCCCCCCCCCCACACCAGAACCTGTCCAAAAAAAGAAAAAAAAAACAAACACCCCGCTGGGGGAACTTCTCCAGGTTGGAAAGAGCAAGCGAGAGAGGCGAGCTTTGGAAACTTCAAGTGAAGAGAATTTCGGGACAGCGCCTTTCAGGAGCTACAGATAAAACGCTCCGACGGCGCCTCTCCCCCCAAAAAATCCCCCTTTGCTTTATTTATATTTTTATTATTGATTTTTGCACAAAGGTCGGGTCTCCAAAGGCAGGCCAGGCCGGCCCGGCTGGGCTAAAATAGTCCTCCAAGTCAAGAGGGTCGGGAATGTAACTTGAAACTTTCCCCTTCGCGCGCAGCTGTCCACGGCCGGGAAGCCGAGAAAAGGCTATTTAAGGATGCTCCGGAGAGAGCCAAGCGCAGGGAAAGGGGTGCCCTTTCCTTCTCAGCCTCCCCCCCCCCGGGGGTTTCTGGGCGCTACTGGTCCCCCCCAAACACGGATGAGCGTCCTTCCCCCGATTAAATCTGGTTCTATCTCTGATTTGCTGTCTCTTCCCCGTCCGTGGTTTTTCCCAGCTTATCTCCCACTCCTCGTGGCCCTCCAACCTACCTATCTACCTACCTTCCTTCCTCTCCTTCTCTTCTTCCTTCCTTCCTTCCTTCCTCATCTCTCGCTTCCTTCCTTCTCTCCTTCCTCTCCTTTTCTTTTCCCTTCCTTCCTCTCCTTTTTTCCTTCCTTCCTTCCTTTTTCTCCTTCTTCCTTCCTTCCTCATCTCTTCCTTCTTTCCTTCCTCTCTTCTTTTTCCTTCCTTCCTTCCTTTCCTCTCCTTCTCTCCTCCCTTCCTTCCTCTCATTCTCTCCTTCTTTCCTTCCTTCCTCATCTCTCTCTCCTGTCCTTCCTTCCTCATCTCTCCCTTCCTTCCTTCCTCTCCTTTTTTCCTTCCTTCCTTCCTCTCCTTCTCTTCTTCCTTCCTTCCTCATCTCTCCCTTCCTTCCTCTCCTTTTTTCCTTCCTTCCTTCCTTTCCTTCTCTTCTTCCTTCCCCATCTCTCTCTCCCTTCCTTCCTTCCTCATCTCTCCCTTCCTTCCTCTCCTTCTCTCCTTCCTTCCTTCCTTATTTTTACTCTCCTTCCTTCCACCCCACCGTCTCCCCACCACCACCAACCCTTCCCCCCCCCCCAAAAAAACCCCAGCCAGGCTCAGGCGGCACTTACGTGGCGGGCGACGGGAAGGGCCCTTCGGCCGACAGGTTCATCACCAGAGACTGGCAAAGAGTCAGGCTGAAGAAAAACCACCAGCTCGCAGCCATCTTCCCGAGCGAGGATCGAGGGAGCCCCCTCCTCCTCCTCCTTCTCCTCCCCACCACCCAAAGAAAAAAGAAAGGACAAGCGGGAGAGGAGGGGAGAAAAAAGGGAAGAAGGGGGGGAAGAAAAAAAGAAAAGAAGAAGAAGAAAAAGCCACGCCCGGGGGAGAGGGGGAGAGGGGGTGGTCCACAAGTGATGGAGCCCGCGAGGGAGGGTGGCCGGAGAAAGTTGGCAGCCTGGGAGCCGAGCGGGGCAAGGCGGCTGCGGGCGGACGGCGGAGGGCAAGCGGGCTGAAAGGCGGACGGGGCTGAGCAGGCGAGCCCAGCCGATCAGCTGTTTTTCGGAGCGCAGCCCCGGCTGCTCTACTGCTGCCTCCGCTGCTGCTGCTGTTGCTGCTGCTGCTTTTGCTTCTCCGCCGCCGCTGCCGCTGCCTCCGCCATCCGAGCCGGCTCGGGCGGCTTCGGGGGGCAGCGGGGGCCGCGCCGAGCCTTTCCGGGCTTTATTCCCCGCTTGGGAGCCCGGAGGAGGAGGAGGAGGAGGGAGGGGGGGGTGGAGCGAGGGAGGGAGGGAGGAGGGGTCCGTCTCCGGGCTTCCCGCCGATTGGAAGAGCGCGGAGGAGCCCAGCCAGCCAGCCGACTCAGCCCACCCGGGAGGGAGACCGGCCGCCCCCGCCGCCCCCGCCTCCTGCGGGGACCCGCTTCGCCATACAAGGGAAGCCATGGAAACTCCCGAAGTTGACGGCCAACCTCCTCCTCCCCCTCCTCCTCCTCCTCCCTTTGCCTCTTCTTCTTTCTCTTCTTCCTTCTCTTCTTCCTCTTCTTCCGTTTCTTCTTCTTTTCTTTTCTTCCCCTCTTCCCCTCTTCTTCCCCCCTCCTCCCCTGCCTCCTCTTCTTCCTTTTCCTTTTCTCTTCTTCCCCCTCCTCCCCGCCTCCTCTTTTTCCTCTTTTTCCTCTTCTTTTCTCTTCTTCCTCCTCTTCTTCCATTTTTTCTTCTTTTCTTTTCTTCCCCTCTTCTTCCCCCTCCTCCCCTGCCTCCTCTTCTTCCTTTTCCTCTTCTCTTCTTCCTCCTCCCCCTCTTCTACTTTTCTCCTCTTCCCCCTCCCCCTCCTCTTCTTTTTCCTTTTCTTCTTCCTCTTCTTCCGTTTCTTCTTTCTTTTCTTCCTCCTCTTCTTTCGTTTCTTCTTCTTTTCTTCCTCCTCCCCCTCTTCTTTTCTCCTCTTCTCTTCTTCCCCCTCCTCCCCGCCTCCTCTTTTTCCTCTTCTTTCCCCCTTCTCCCCTGCCTCCTCCTCTTTTTTTCTTCTTCTTTCCTCTTCTCTCTTTCCTCCTTTTGGCCCTTCTTCTTTCTCTTCTTCCCCTTCCCCGTCCTCTTCTTCCTTTTCTTCCTACTCTTCTCCCCCTCTTTTTCTTTCTTCTTTTCCCCTTCTCCGCCTCCTCTTTTTCCTCTTCTTTCTCTTCTTCTGCCTCTTCTTCCTTTTTTCTTCTTCCCTCTCCTCCCTGCCTCCTCTTCTTCCTTTTCTTCTTCTCTTCTTCGCCCCTCCTCCTCCTGCTGCTCTTATTCCTCTTCTTTCCTCCTTCTCTTCCTCCTCCTCCTTTTTGACTCTACTTCTTTCTCTTCCTCCTCCTCCTCCCCGGCCTCCTCTTCTTCCTTTTTTGCCTCTTCTTTTTCTTCTTTCTCCTTCTCTTCCTCCTTTTGGCCTCTTCTTCTTTTTCTTACGTTCCTTCTTCAATCTCTTCTTCCCCCCTCCTCCCTTCCCTCCTCTTCTTCCTTTTCTTCTTCTTCTCTTCTTCCTCCCTCCTCCTCCTCTTTCTCTTCCCCGTCTCCTCCTTTTCCCTCTCTTCCTCCCACTCCTCCTTCTCTTCTTCTTCTTCTTCCTCCTCTTCTTCCCCTTCTCCCCACTCCCGGCTCCCTAGGGCTCTTGCAAAGCGACCGCGCCGGACGGACCTGGCCAGCCTCGCCCCACTGCAACCCCCCTTCCCCAAACAGCCTTGCTCCGGCTGCTGACAGCCTCCCCTCGCCTCGCGGAGGGGGGCCTCGTCGGCTGCCGAAGGACCCCGGGTTGGGCAAACCCTCGGAGACGAGGAGAGCGGGTTCTCCGTCTCCAGTCCCTCGCCTGACTTGCCCGCGTCTTGGCCGGACAGGCGGTTCACACGTGCACGAGGGATGGAAATCCAAGCAAGGGGGATTCCCGCACCTGGGGGCCCGGGAGGGAGGGTCTCCGTTTTTCTATACAGTTTTGCGGGGATCGAGGTATCCAACTCTGGCAACTTTGCTGCTGTATTTTCGTTCCCACCCTCGCCTTTCTCTTCTCTTCTCTTCTTCCCACCCGCGTGTTTCTCTCCTTTGGGATCTTTTGAGATCTTCCCAAAAGCAGGCCTCCTGATGTTCTATTCTAGATCATCCTGCTGTTCTAGATCCTGGCAGGATTTGAGTCCCAGCCAGGCAGCTTTCTATGGGAAAGATGAAGTGGAGGTATCTGTCTATGTGGTCAGAAGGGATTAAGAAATTCTAGAAGGGAGAAGGGTTTGCAGAGATGAGGGGGGAGGGGGAGGAGGAGGAAGAGGGGAGGAGGAGGAAGAGGAGGATAGTTCCTTGGTGTTCTCTGAGCTTGGTGCTTTTCATGCCGACTTTTAATTACCCAACAAGTAACAGCATCAGTGCTACCATGAGGTGAGTATGTGTTTATGTGTTTGTTTATTTGTTCGTTCTTTCATCTTATATGCTTCCCATCTTGCCTGGAGGCAATTCTAGATACACAATCATTAAAAACCAATTATTTAAAAAAAAAACATGTTACCTAGTTGGGAAATGAAATGTCTGCAAGAACACAACATCAAGCCACAGGGGAATGGTGTTTTCTTGCAAGCCAGGCCACTAGTATATAAACAGAGAGTAAACTCCACACCCTTCTAAGCACTGATGATGTTACCTTGTTGGGTCATGGAACGTCTGCAAGCTCAGAGAGCACCTCCCACTATCAGCCATGTTTTGGAAGCCCATGTTTGGGGTTCCACCCTCCATTCCCTCCCAGAAGATCTAATCTTCTCTTGGGGAATTTGATAGCAGAATTCAGTCCTCCAAGACCATAAAGCAAAATGCAAGAGAATGCAATAATAACCAACAATGCACCAAGGACTGATGGGGCTCATATTTTGAGTGATAAGAATTGTGACCTTACTAGCTTCTTTTCTGCCCAGGAAAAAAACAAACAGGAGGAGGAGGAGGAGGAGGAGGAGGAGGAGGAGGAGGAGGAGGAGGAGGAGGAGGAGGAGGAGGAGGAGGAGGAGGAGGAGGAGGAGGAGGAAGGTTTAAAAAGTCTTTCATTGTTTAATGGAGGTGACGGATGTCATTTGCTCAAGTGTGACTTATTTTCCTTGATTAAACCATCCTTTTTTCCCCCAAAAAAGTTTTTATTTTTATTTCACATAAACGTATTTCAATGTACAATCCTTTATCCATCATTTTCCACTCATCTTATCTTTTAACTTCCATTTTTAGTTGTTCGGGGCTGCTCTTCGACCATTTACCCTCCTTTATTTTACCACAACTTTTCCTCTTCTCCTCCCCTCCCCATCCTTTCTCCATCTCTTCCAACTTTCTTTGTTCTTCCACTCCTTCTCTTTCCTACTTCCCCTTCCCTTCCCCCACTCCTCTCTTCTTCCTCCCTTTCTAACCCTCTCTCCTACTCCTCCCTTTTCTTTCTATCCTTTTCCCTTTCTTCTATCTTTTCCCTTCCTCTCTTCTCCCTTCCTCTCTCTCTACTCCTTTTCTTCTCTCTT
Source organism: Coluber constrictor foxii (assembly GCA_038048745.1). Lineage (NCBI taxonomy): Eukaryota > Metazoa > Chordata > Lepidosauria > Squamata > Colubridae > Coluber > Coluber constrictor. The sequence goes on along the minus strand of CM075964.1, from coordinate 613,835 downwards.
GTTGTTTCTCTTTTCAATTCAATCTAAACTGGTATTCGAGCAGCCCCGATTTTTTGTTTGCATCCATCTTCATTTCAATTTCTTCTTTCTTTAGTAATTGCATCTATTTCATCATTTGTGTACCCTTTTATAATAATCTCACTTTTTCCATCCTGAATGCCTGTTTATTATTGATTTGGTGCTACTTTTAGTACCAATTTAGATATCCACCATAAGGAATAGCATTTTTCTTAAAAGGAAGAATTCCATGGTGAAAACTTCTGCTTGAGTGCAGCCTGTTGGAGAAACAGAGATAGATCCCTAGAAAAAGGTCAACAATATTAATGGTAAATAAGAAGTGGTAAGGAAGGGAGGGAGGGAAGGAGGAGGAGGAGGAGGAGGAGGAGGAGGAGGAGGAGGAGGAGGAGGAGGAGGAGGAGGAGGAGGAGGAGGAAGGAGAAGGAGAAGGAAGGAGGAGGAGGAGGAGGAGGAGGAGGAGGAGGAGGAGGAGGAGGAGGAAGAGAAGAAGAAGAAGAAGAAGAAGAAGAAGAAGAAGAAGAAGAAGAAAGAAGAGGAAGAGGAAGAGGAAGAGGAAGAGGAAGAGGAAGAAGAAGAAGAAGAAGAAGAAGAAGAAGAAGAAGAAGAAGAAGAAGAAGAAGAAGAAGAAGAAGAAGAAGAAGAAGAAGAAGAAGAAGGCATAATACAATGACTTTTGTTTCTACTTGGAAATCACTTCTGGACTTCAATTTTGTGTTTTACAGATTAGACCAATTTGTTTTTCTAGAAATGGCTAGTTTATATTATTATGTAAGAAAAATTGAGGTTTGATCCTATTATCTTATTCTACTGCACCAAAGGGAGTCGGAAGTCAAATGCCCTTTCTTTCTTTCTTTCTTTCTTTCTTTCTTTCTTTCTTTCTTTCTTTCTTTCTTTCTTTCTTTCTTTCTTTCTTTCTTTTTCCCTCAGCCCCACGCATTTCCCTTCCCTTCCCACTCCTTTCTTTTCCTATTTTTTTGCGTGTGTATTTCTGTCCTTTATATTATAAACATTTTTTTTTTAAAAAAAAGGACACAGATAAAGAAGGAGCTTTCCGTCTGCAGCATCCATAATGCATTATAAGCCATGGAAGAAAATAAAGAGACTTCACTCAAGCCAACTCGGGCCTGCAAACGGAGGCCTGCAAATTTTATGATCCATAAAATTTCCCATTCTTAAAGTGCTTTAACGGGATTGCTTGTTACACCGTAGCTGTAATCCCGTGGTCAACTTTGAATCTCATCTACAGTCGGTCCCTGAGTCAATTTCTCACATCGCCAGCTAAGTGTTGTCAGCCATAAGCAAGTTAAAGGTTTCAGATCCCCCAAATATGCGCTAAACAGATCATGTTTACACTATTGTCCTAGATGGCCAGAACAGCTATAATGTTCTGTTGCTCTGGACAAGATTATTATATCCGTTTTAAACATAATAAGGAGGTATCCTGAGTCTTGCAAATCTTCATAAAAGTCAGCTATAGGAGTTCCTAGCAAAAAAAAAATAAAATCGGATTTAAATGCAAAATCTAAATACAGTACCCACTGATGTTACGGATTACAGAATAATAGAGTTATTCGAGATTAATAGAGTTGGAAGGGAACTTGTAAGTCATGTAGTCGAACCCCATCCCCACTCTAGCAGGAGACGCCACACCATTTCTGACCAATGGCAGTCCGGTCTCTTCTTGAAGGCCTCCAGCGATGAAGTTCCCATAACTTCTCAAGGCAACTTCTGTTCCATGGGTTGATTGTTCTCACGGTCAGAAAGTTTCTCCTTATTTCCAGGTTGAATCTCTCCTTGGTCAGTTCCCATCCATTGTTCCTTGTCTGGCCTTGGGGTGCTTTGGAAAATAGCTTGACCCCCTTCCTCTCTGTGGAAGATCCTCAAATATTGAGCTGGAAGGGACCTTGGAGGTCTATTAGTCCAACCCCCTGCTTAAGCAGGAGACAACCCTACATCATTCCAGAGAAATGGCTGGCACATCTCCACTGATGGAGCAACCACAACTTCTGGAGGCCAGCTGTTCCACTGGTTAATTGTCCTCACTGTTAGGAATTTTCTCCTCAATTCCAGGTTGCTTCTCTCCTTGGTTAGTTTCCATCTGTTGTTTCTTGTCTTGCCTTCTGGTGCTTTGGAGAATAACTTGACCTCCTCTTCTTTGTGGTAGCTCCTCAAATATTGGAATATTGCTACCATGTCACCCCCTAGTCCTTCTTTTCACTAGACTAGGGTGTTCTCAGGCATGCGTGCATTCATTCACTCACTCATTCATTCATTCACTCATTCATTCATTCATTCATTCACTCACTCACTCATTCACTCATTCATTCATTCATTCATTCACTCATCCATTCACTCACTCACTCACTCATTCACTCATCCATTCACTCACTCACTCACTCATTCATTCATTCATTCACTCACTCATTCACTCACTCACTCATTCATTCATTCATTCATTCACTCACTCATTCACTCATTCATTCATTCATTCATTCACTCATCCATTCACTCACTCACTCACTCATTCACTCATCCATTCACTCACTCACTCACTCATTCATTCATTCATTCACTCACTCATTCACTCACTCACTCATTCATTCATTCATTCATTCACTCACTCACTCACTCACTCACTCATTCACTCATTCATTCATTCATTCACTCACTCACTCACTCACTCACTCACTCACTCACTCACTCATTCATTCATTCATTCATTCATTCATTCATTCAATCAACCAACCAGACCAGCGTCAATCATTCTGGATAGCCCTTTCCAAAGGCTAAAGGAGCTGATAGTAAGATTTGTACAAGACGTGGCAATCTCTAAATAAGCCCTACGCATTCCAAATTAATTAATTATCATTTACAAACTGGCTTAGATCATCATGGTAAGCAGGGGCTTGCAAAGTCAACCTATCTAATTCAGGGGCCATGTAATTAAAGGCTTCCTAACATCCCTAACAAGTCTTCCTCAAATTACAAGATTAATAGATTTAAAGTGTTGTGATTACCTTGGAAAACAATCCCTTCGATGTCAGGCCTAATTTAATATGCTTTTGCTAGACATTCTTAGGAAAAGAATTACCGGAAATTCTGATTGTTTGAGAATAAGTAGTTCAACTAGTGTAAAAAGTCAAATCAAACAAATCCTTTGTTGAGGCAGGAATTTATTAACCGATTTTTGTTGGGTTGTTTATTACGGATAGTTAGTTCACTAGCTTATTCACAGATGGTAAATATCACAGGGAGTGCTATTATATTGTAGAAAATATCAGATTCATACACTGTTTGTCTCAAATATAGTCCTCTTCTAGTTAACAAGGCTGCATCGAGAGGCTCTTATTTTTCCTTATTTTATTAGGCCCCACTACAAAGACAGCTTCGTGTCTTGTTCCACGTCTTGAAAACGGGACACTTCTTGTCCCGTGATGGAACATCTACAACTTCTGGAGACAACCTGTTCCACTGGTTAATTGTCCTCACTTTAGGAAATTTTTCCTTGATTCTAGGTTGGTTCTCTCCAGGGGTGAAATGTAAAATTTGTTACTACCGGTTCTGTGGGCATGGCTTGGTGGTGGTGGGGGTAATGTGACTGAGTGGGCGTGGCCAACTTTTTTTAAAAAAAACTTTTCAAAGCATTTTTTTCTAATGCTTTGAAAAGCCTCTCTGACGATCAGGCAACTCAGCTGGGATCATCAGAGAGGCTTTTATAAAAATGCCTCTCTGACGATCAAGGAACTCGCCTGGGATCGTCAGAGGCTTTTCAAAGCATTTTCTTTTTACCACTGCTTCGGCCAAGAGGTTGCAGAAAAAAAATGCTTTGAAAAGCCTCTGACGATCCCGGCTGAGCCGCACGATCATTGGAGGCTTTTTTTTTAACTTTTAAAGGCATTTTTTCGCCGGAAGAGGTTGTAGAAGAAAATGCTTTTAAAAGTAAAGGCGGGGGAAGCCTCCAATGATCGTGCGGCTCAGCTGGGCATGGGGGGGAGGGGCGCAGGGATTTTTGCTACCGGTTCTCCGAATCACCTGCCGCCATCGCTACTGGATCAAGTGATCCAGTCCAAACCGGGACCATTTCACCCCTGGTTCTCTCCTTGATTAGTTTCCATCCATGGCTTCTTGTCCATGGCATTCAGGTACTTTGGATTCTGTCTGTAACTCACCATTTTTTTCATCTTCAATAACCACAATTTGTCCCTCTGAACATCATCTTCTTCCTCCTCCTCCTTCTCCTTCTTCTGCTTCTCCTTCTCCTTCTTCTTCCTTTTCCTCCTCCACCTTTTTCTCCTTCTCCTCCTTCTCCTTCTCCTTCTTCTTCCTCCTCCTCCTCCTTCTCCTTCTCCTTCTCCTCCTTCTTCTCCTCCTCCTTCTTCTCCTTCTTCTCTTTCTTCTTCTTCCTCCTGCTCCTCCTCCTCTTCCTCCTCCTCTTCTTCTTCTTCCTCCTCCTCCTCCCTCTCTCCTTCCTTCCTTTCTTTTTTACCACTTCTTATTTACCAACTAATACTGGCGATCCTTTCCTGGGGTCTATCTCTGTATTGGAAGAGGCTGCACTGGAGCAGAAGTTTTCACCGCGGATTCTTCCTTTTAAGAACCATGCTGTCCCTGATTGGAGGAGCAGGAGAGAAGTTTCTCTTTACAATTTTCTGCACTCCGTCTGTGACACACAGCTTCTGGGTTGGCCTCCATAAATCGTGTCTGAGTTCGGAGCTAGGCATTGTCTTGCAAAAACGATCTTAGACCCGCCATCATTCTCAGCTGTAATATTTTACCCCTCCTCCTCATTTGTGCCTTCTCTGTCTTTTTCTGGCCTTCTCACCTTTTCTGCAATTTGGTTTTAAAAGCTGCCACGTCCACTCATTAATACACGGCGAAGGAACAAAGTCACGGGAGGGTTGGAGTGGAGACGAAGGAGCATGAAAAAAAATAGGAAATGACCAGTGGTGAAATCTGAACCAGTTTACTACCAGTTCGCTGGCCGTGCATGCACACCATACAGCAAATACAGCACATGCATGCCCAATACACACCAAATGTGAGTTGCATGTGCAGTGCATGTCAAAAGGAGACTTGGGAAGGTAAGTAGAACAGCACAGGAGGTTGATCAGCTGTGGTGCACAATTGTGGGAACTTTTTAAAAAACTTTTTAAAAGCATTTTTTACTACCGGCTCGGGCGAATAGGTAATAAAAAAATGCTTTTAAAAAGTAAAGAAAAGATTCCCATGATCGCACAGCACAGCTGTGATCATCGGAGCATCTTTTTTTTCACTTTTTTAAAGCATTTTTTTTTACTACCTATTTGGTCGAACTGGTAGTAAAAAAAAAGTTTTTTTAAAAAAGTTCCGACGATCCGCTGAGAGATGCACAATCGTTGGAACTTTTTTTAAAAAACTTTTTAAAGCATTTTTAACTACCGGTTCCGGAGAATCGGTAGTAAAAAAAATGCTAAAAAGGTTTTTTTTAAATTGAGTTCCGACGATCATGCGTTGCTCAGCTGATCATCGGAACTTTCTTTTTTTTTTACATTTTTTACTACCGGGTCGGCGAACCGGTAGTGTTTTTTACTATCAGTTCAGGCGAACCGGCCCAAACCGGTAGCATTTCACCCCTGGAAATGACCCAAATGAAAATTTAGACAGAAAACAAATGGGAACCTAAAGGAAAGAGTAACTGGGCCCAACGTAAGAAGCCAATCATTTAAATTGAAAATGTAATGGGAAGGACTATTCAAGTAAATTTTTAACCGTCAGATGGTCCACTCGTAAAACAATTAGACGTATGTTCAGTCAACCCAACTTTTAGTTGTGATAATATGCAATTGAATTATGAGGGTGAAAATGTTGCTTGGAAGAAATTTTGTTTTATTCATTTCCTTTTCTTTTTCTTTTTTTACTCCGCCAAATGCTCAAGGCCTCTATGAGAAGAGAGGAAAAATGAAGAATGGAGAAACAATGCATATGAGAATAATGTTTAGCAAGAGGAAGGTTTAGAAAAGACTTCCATTGTTTAATGGAGGTTACGGCTGTTATTTGCTCCAGTATGACTTATTTTCCTTCACTAAACCGTCCTGAATGCCCGTTTATTATGTTTCTTTATATCCTGTTGCTATTTATTTCCCCCAATTTAGATATCCACCATAATGGATACTTATCAAATAAAATAGAACTAACGGAATATATTTTTAAAGTTTTTTTAAAAAAAATAAACAAATAACAGTGTCCTTGATTAAAGAACCGAAAATAGTAGAAAAATGTAAATCTTTTGGGGAAGGGGAAAAAATGTATTTGGTAGCTCAGCATTTGCAAACAATGCAAAACTTCCTTAGCTGAACTTTTTTTAAAAAAATATGACAATGGTAGAAGCCACCCCATTGGGCCCAGGATATTTTTAAGATAGTAACTGGGTGCTAATCAAGGAGAGAAGCCATCTAGTACTAAGGAGAAATTTTCTGACCAGTGAGAACAATTAACCAGTGGAACGACTTGCCACCAGAAGTTGTGAATGCTCCAACATTAGAGGCTTTCAAGAAGAGATTGGACAATCACTTGTCTGAAATGGTGTAGGGCCGTGACGGCGAACCTATGGCACGTGTGCCACAGGTGCCATGGAGTGCCATCTCTGTGGGCATGCAAGCTGACACCCAAGTCAGATCCACCGCGCATGCCTGCGCTCCTCCCACCGCCCAGCTGATTTTCAGGTCTCTGCCAGGAGGCACAGGCACAGTCCCATGTGTCAGGGTGGGAAGGTTGCGTGTGCATTTGAGGGGGGGTGTGGCGCTCCCCCATGCCCTGTTTTTGGACCCAGGAGGCTCCAGGGGGGCCTGCTAGCACCAAAATTCCTTAAGAAATGAAAAATGAAACCAAATAACTTTTTCAAAGCTTGAGTCTGTCCAGAAAACAAGCAAGAAGAGATTCAGTCTCTGACTTATATGAACCCTTTTGTCCAAATTCCCTTTTGGGAAAAGACCCATAAGGACTTGTCCTGCCAACCTACGTTGGTTGAGTAAACAATGTGTAGTTTTCCTATAAAGATTCATTGTTTATGGGATCTCGGGCAGATTCATGAACTAGGGAGCAGGCAGGGCTATTTCTGACGACTGAATGAATGCTATTTCGTGGCTCGGATGCTTTCCATAACTGCAATCCATACATTGGCTACATCCTTTGGAGAGAGCTGGATTTTCTGAATTCTTCGCAGGCAAGCCGCCGGTTGGGAATATCTAGAGTCTGTTTCTGTTCTTGGGAGAGTTCAGGAGTTTAGTTGGCCCTTCTTGATGTGTACAAAGCAGATGGACGGATGCAGTGGTGAGATTCAGCTGGTTTGAGCCGGTTTGGGCGAAACGATAGTTAAATTGCTGGCTGGCCCCTCCCCTCCCCGTGTCCCATTTTGAAGTCCCCACGCGCCCCATTTTATTTATTTATTTATTTGTTTGTTTGTTTGTTTATTAAGTTTATATGCCGCCCTCTCTCCGACAAGGACTCAGGGCGGCTCACAACAATAAAAGAAACAGATAAATCAATATTAAATGTTATAACCTATTAAAATTCCCCTTAAAAAGCCCTTCAGCCCAATCTGGCCTGGCGAAATAACCATGTCTTAAGGTCACGGCGGAAGGAGCGCAGGTCAGGAGCCACCCGGAGCTCCAGGGGGAGTTGGCTCCTAGGTGGCTGAAGGGAGGCCTACTAGGCCCAAACCAGGCCATGGGGGGGGGGGGTGCGGCACGAGGTCCATTTTTACTCTCGGGGGCGTGCAGGAGGCCGAGTGCTGCCTGTCACACACCCCTGGCCACGCCCACCATGGCCACGCCCACCCAGCTGATCATTAGGGCAGAGAACCACTCGTTAAATTATTTGAATCCCACCACTGGATGGATGGATCTCTCTTCCAATGATGTAACCGCTGTAATGGAGCATGTGAGATCAACCAAGATCCCCACACTCTGTTTGTGTGTGGGTTTGTTTTTTTTCCCCAAATATCCCAAGCTTTGTTGCATTTCTAATTCTCAACCGCAGGCCAGCATGTCCAAACGAAGCAGACAATACAATCCATGGAGTTGCCACCTGTCACCGCTTCAGTCTCTCTCATATTTCCTTTCCAGCTCATTTACCTGCCAATTGTGAAGGTGACATATGTCTGTGTAATCAAAGTCCACTGCCAAGCCATTTTTAAGGAAATGCCACTGGCCGAGTTCCAGCAGTTTAAATCAAGGCCTATGAATAAGTCACGATCCGAATCGGTGGCATATTAACACCTGCAGATCACGTTTGCAACCAGGAAAGGATTGAGCCTAGGCACCCGTGGTTCCCCACAGCCTGTGCTGACCCAGCTCCCCAAACACGACAAATCCTCTGAAGTTAAATCAATGATTTCTTTATTAGGAGTGCCAGCAGCCCCGGCAAACAGTTTCTCTCTCAATTCAGGCTAACAAGTCTTTTCCAGCAGGGAGATGAGTAGTCGTTTGCCACATCTATTCATCTCCGACCACTGCCTTTTATCCCCAGAGCTAGAGTGGGGCTTCGCTAGCAGCGGTAGCTCTTCTGTTCAAGGACCGGCCAATAGATTTCCACTGCTCTCCTCTCTTCTGCCTTCTGTGCATCCGTGCATCAGGCACTGGACGCAGCTGTTCCTTCTCTTCCTCATCAGCCACCTCCACACCTAGTAGCTGTTGATGCTCCATCTGAGGGCCGTCAGATGGCCCAGGCTCCACCTCTCTCTCTCTCTCTCTCTCTCTCTCTCTCTCTCTCTCTCTCTCTCTCTCTCTCTCTCCTCCATTCCCATTTCCCCCTCGGAGCTCTCAGGTTGCCTTAATGCTGGTCCTGACTCCCACACCTCCTCCTCCTCCTCCTCCTCCTCTGATTTGGCTCCTGGAGGGGCTGGTGGCCAACAGGCCACAAGAGAACCATTTAAAAAAAAAGTCCCGTGTATCGTTAACAACCCTGGTTCCTTTCAAGACCTGTAAGCATTTTCTTTTCTTCCTGAATTTTGAAAACAACACAGCTGGTGAAAACAATCAAGCTGAAGAACGGAAATGTCAAAATAATAATTGAAGGTGAAAAGATCAGATGTTTGCAAGAATTCATTTTCCTAGCTTCACAGCTTGGTGAATGCAATCCAGAAAATAAAGCATGGCATCCCACAGCAACGATGAGTGTGAGTTAAGTACAGGTGTGGTCCTTGACTTACAACAGTTTGTTTAGTGACCATTCAAAGTTACAGTGGCACTGGGAAAAAAGTGGACTCACGACAATTTTTCATAGTTACGACCTTGGTAGCATCCCCAGCAGTGGAGAGTTCCTCCCGGTTCAACACAGTTCGGCCGAGCTGGTAGCGGTGATGATATGCCGTCACCAAACTAGTTCTGCCCCCCCGCCCCTCCGTGCCTATTATTCTTACCTTTTATTTGGCCCCACCCCCAATCTATTGCTGCCTCCCGAGTCCCAGCTGATCGGCTAGAAGGAAAAAAACTGTTTAAACTCTTGCCGCAGGGCTTCAAAGGGCCGCCCTACAGCTGATCAGTGTTAAAAGGCAGTGTGGTGGTAGACCGGTCCCTCCAAAAACAAATGAGTAGACTGGTGCCTCCAAAAATAAGCGGGTAGACCAGTGCCTGCAAAAACAAATGAGTAGACCGGTGCCTGCAAAATAAATGGGTAGACCTGTGCCTCCAAAAACAAATGAGTAGACCGATGCCTCCAAAAACAAATGAGTATACCAGTGCCTCCAAAAACAAATGAGTAGACCAGTGCCTCCAAAGACAAATGAGTAGACCGGTACAGCTCTGCAAGCAGTTAAAAGCCTGGTAGACCAGTACCTCTGCTAAATCCTAAAGAATTGTCACATGATCATCAAGCCACACCCACAAAATAAGCCATGCCCACAGAACCGGTAGTAAAAAAAAATAGAACCCACCCCTGATCCCCAGGAACATGTGATCAAAATTCAGATACTTGGCAGCTGGTTCATATTTATCCCAAAGGTGCTTTTTTTTCAGGAGGCCACTGGACTTTCTGGTTTTTCTTTCTGAAGAAGTTTCCCTTCTCACCCAAGAAGCTTCTTCAGCTTCGACAGGAGGAGAAGCGAAACGTCTTCAGAAAGAAAAAACAAGGAAGTCCAGTGGCCTCCTGAAAAAGCACCTTTGGGACAAGCAGGACTGAGACTCTCTACAGGTTCATATTTATGATCATTGATGCATCTCAGTGTCACGTGATCCCCTTTTGCGATCTTCTGACAAGCCAAGTCAAGGAGGAATCCAGATTCATTTAACAACCGGGTTACTCACTTATCAACTGCAGTGATTCACTGGACAACTATCTCAAGAAAATGGGGCAAAACTCACTTAACAAATGCAGGGGTGAAATGCTCCCGGTTCGGACGGGCTCGGGTGAGTAGGTATCGATGGCGGTGGGCAGTTTGGAGAACCGGTAGCAAAAATCCCTGCCCCTGCCCCCCATGCCCAGCTGAGCTGCGTGATCATCAGAGCCTTTTCTTTTTTCTTTTAAATGGCTCTGACGATCCCAGGCAACTCAGCTGGGATTGTCAGAGCCTTTTGAAAGCATTTTGTTATATGGTTTTACATGTAAAAAATGGTTTTAAAAGTAAAAAAAAAAATTGGCCACGCCCACCCAGTCACATTAACCCTCCCCCATCAAGCCACGCCCACAGAACCGGTAGTAACAAATTTTAGATTTCACCCCTGAACAAATGTCTCACTCAGCAACAGAATGTCAGGGATGCCCTAATTAAATCATAAGTTTTGAGCCAAGCTTCAAAAGAAATCCAGTTATTTATTGGGAGCTTCATGTCCGCACATTCCCAGGTGAAGCCGGTTCTGACCCTACGTAATTTACGCTCTGACTATCACCCTGTTTTCCCCCTCCTCCCAAGGGCGTGTCATCAATCACATTCACCAACGGAGCAATTTCACAGGATTGTAGAGGTCACTCCCCTTTGACGGCTGTAGGTATCCCTGGGATACAGCCTTGAGGGAGATAAGCGCATCTGTGCATCTGTTTTTGGCTGCTGTGCAGTTTCGGCAGTTTCCCATCCCCCCCCAACCTATGGCAACTCGAGAGTAGGCCAGGGATGCTTTGCGAGTTGACACAGAAATTTTGGGCTCAATTGTGGTGTAAGTACAGTTGTCCTTGACTTAACAAACAGTTCATTTAGTAACCATTCGATGTTAGAATGGCACTTGAAAAGATGAGTTAGACCAGTGTTGGCTAACCTTTTTGCCATCGGGTGCCAAAAGAGAGGGGAGCACGGGGGGGGGGGAGTGTCACACACATGTGTGCTCACACCCACAATTCAATGCCCCCCATGCCCCTCTCTCCCCCCCCCCACTCATGCATGTACGACCTCCCCCGCACTCCCCTTGCTTTTGACACGCGATGGCAAAAAGGTAACCGGTTGGACCAGTCGGCCCATTTTTCAGCCTCCCCAGGCTCCAGAGGCTTTCTTGGAGCCTGGGGAGGGAAAAAACAGCCTCCCTCACCCCCCTGGAGGCCCCCTGGTTGCCCTCCAGAGGCCAGAAACAGCTTGTTTCCCAACTTTTGGTGGGCCTGGAAGGCCTGAAAATCAGCCGTTTGGCATGCACATACATGCTGGAGCTGAGCCAGGTCAATGCTCGCGTGCCCACAGATATGGCTCCGTGTGCCACCTGTGGCACATGTGCCATAGGTTCACCATCACAGAGTTAGACATATGAGGTTCATAATTTATACCGTCTCTAACTCAGGCTGCTAAGGCAGCAGAGGTGAGCTGGGGGAAAACGTAACTTTGTAAAAAATAGATCAGCCGCAGACTACCAAACGTGTGGGAGAGAGCTGAAAGCAACAATAGACGGCAGGATGGCTTGAGGGAGATGGGCTGGGAATATTTCACTTCAAATATAGCCGGCGCATCTGTTAGTGCACTATTTTCGCCCATCGCTGTAAATCTCTTGAAATTTTCAGAGGTTATTATTTACCGAGAGAGAAAATTAAACATATAAAAATTAAGTAAGGGCCTATAAATAACGCCCACCTCAATAATGAAAGAAAAAGAAAAATCCAGAGCAGTACATAAATGATTGGCTTGATTGCCTTGTAATCCTGATATTGCTTTTGCAATTATTTATTGTTTCGTGTTTACAGATTCAGCCGCAACCTTGGCTGACCCCTGGGGGGGGGAGGGAAAGAGGAGAAGAAGCAGCATTGCGTTAAAGCCGTTGCTTGATCTGCTTATAGCTGTAGTATATTTCACTCTTGTTTGCTGTAGGTTTGGTTGCGAGGAAGTGAGCAAATTGTTGCTATGGATCTCTGCAACCATCCAAAACACGATTTAATTGAAGAATTGTTTTCATCCCCCTTCTTCAGCTGCTAAGTCGTAGCAGGAAGAGGCATCTAGATGACCTTGGTTGATCTCAACCAAGCTAAGGAAGAATCAGGAGAGGTCTAAGGCGATTCTCTGTCATTGTTCTGATCTAGGCTTCCTTAGAAAGAGCCTTGGTGGCGCAGCAGACTAAAGTGCTGTTAATTAGCACCAGCTGCCTGCAATTACTGCAAGTTCGAATCTCACCAGGTTCAAGGTTGACTCAGCCTTCCATCCTTCCGAGGTAGGTAAAATGAGGACCCGGATTATGGGGGGCAATAAGCTGACTTTGTATAAAAATAGAACACCACTTTGGGGGGGGGGCGAAAGCCCTACTAAGCAGGTATATACAAAAGTATGAAGGCTGTTGCTTAACGCATTGTAAGCCACACTGAGTCTCCGGAGAAGGGCGGCATATAAATCTAATTTTTTTAAAAAAACAAAAAACAAAGGAAGTCCAGTTGCCTTTTGAAAAAAGTCCCCTTGGGACTTCTAAAATAGCTTTTTTGTTTTTCCTTGAAGGTGATTCACTTCTCATCCAAGAACTGAAGAAGCTTCTTGGATGCATGCACGGATGGTGCCTATGAGTGAATACCCATGTTTTGTGACACTGCACGCAGTGTGCCAGGGGTGGAATTCGCTTACCTTTGCTTCCAGTTCGCAAATGTGAGTGCACGCGTCACTTCCATAAATGCCCAGGACCTTCCACGTATGTGCAGAACATCAAAAACAGGACATGATGATGTCTGGGCAGGTGGACAGAGCCTCCCACCAATGCTACTCCTGGTTCGCTCGACTCAGATCGAACCGGCTGAATACCACCACTGGTATGCATAGATGACACACACTCACATTTCTGATCCTGGGCGAACCGGTTGTTACGATATGTGACGCCCACCTCTGCCTGCCATGGAAGACCCCGGATTTCACAATTGTTGATCATTTCCAGTGTGTATCTCCACAGGTCGCCCGAAGTGATAGGATGCCTAACGTCGTCTGAATTCTTACAATTCCTCCTGTTGTTATGTTAAAGATATTCTCTTGCAGCAACTGTTCCGATGGGGCTACCAGGCTCCATTTATCTTCCAGCCTTGGCTTGGTTCCGTGGAAGGAGGCCAACGCAAAGCCAACAGGTGGGGTGAGCTGTGGCTTTCTCTCAGGAAAGAAGTGCAGCAAGAATTTAGAGAGCTAGATAGGATGGATGGTTGGATGGATGGATGGATTGATGGATTGATTGATTGATTGAGATAGAGAGGCAGGCAGGCAGGAAGGTATAAATCCTTGCTGGGAAACCATTGGCACATTTTAATGTGAAAGCAATTGGCCTTCATGTCCTTAGAGCAAGCTATTTCAGCCATTTGCTTAAGAGCAGGCGAAAGAAGAAAAGGTTGGTTTTAAAATCCTTCCTTATATTTATTTAATCTATATCTATTTGTCTGTCTGTCTGTCTGTCTGTCTATCTATCATCTATCTTTCATCTATCTATCATTTATCATCTATCATCTATTTATCTCTATCTATCCATCTATCTATCCATTATCTATCATCTATCATCTATCATCTATCTATCTATCTATCTATCTATCTATCTATCTATCTATCTATCTATCTATCTATCTATCTATCTATCTATCTATCCATTATCTACCTACCTACCTACCTACCATGTTTCTTCGAAAATAAGACCCTGTCTTATATTTTTTTGAACCCTAACATAAGAACTTGGCCTTATTGCCATGCACTCAAAAGCTTGATTGGGCTTATTATCAGGGGATGTCTTATTTTACAGGAAACAGGGTGTCTGTCTGTCTGTCTGTCTGTCTACCTCTCTCTCTCTCTCTCTCTCTCTCTCTCTCTCTCTCATCTATCATCTATCTATCATCTATCATCTATCATCTATCATCTATCTATCATCATTCTATCATCTACCTCTAACATTATCCCTCTCTCTCTCTCTCTTTCTCTCTCTCTCTCTCCCTCCCTCTCTCCCTCTCCCTCCCTCCCTCCCTCTCTCTCTCTCTCTCTCTCTCTCCATCCCTTCCGACTCTGTTATTCTATTCTATTAATTTTCTATACTCTATCTATTCTATTATCAAGAAAACATACAGGCTTCAGAAGGGGTTCTGAATTCCTCATCCATAGAACAGAAATTTTGCAGCTTTCCAAATTTTGTTTCTAGTTTTTGTTCCTTTGTCTGCCCTCTAGTGGTTTGATATAGAGAAACAAAACGCAAATATTTTTTTTTTTAAAAAATTGATTTATTGTAATGATGATGGATTCGACAAAGGGATTTTGTCACCCCAACCAAATAATGTATCAGGGTTCTGAGGGATGCCCTAATTAAATCATGAATCTTGAGCCAAGCTTCAAAAGAAATCCAGTTATTTATTAGGAGCTTCATGTCATTCCCAAGTGAAGCCAGCTGTGACCCTACATAAGTTATGCTCCAATTATGACCCTGTTTCTCCCCACTCCCCAGGGTGTGTCATCAAGCATATTCACCAACAGAGCAATTTCGCAGGTTGTAGAGGTCACTCCCCTCAGCTGCTGTAGGTAACCCTGGGATACAGCCTTGAGAGAGATAAGCGTGAATATGCTTTGTCTGCTGTGCCATTTTGCTGGTTTCTCATCCCCCCGGCCTATGGCAACTCAAGAGCAGGCCAGGGATGCTTTGCGAATTGACATAATGTACAATTTGGAGGTGCGTTTTTGTGTATGTTGCACATGTCACAGGTAGAAGTGAAATGGGCCAGACTTTGATTCCGCCATCTTGACTTTTTTGCCTCCCGCCCTGTTGTCCCTCAACTCCTGGATGTAAAAGAATGCAAAATGTTTTAGTTATGGCTATGGGGAGATTATCCCTTGCAAAGCCTCTTACATGATTTGCATTTTAATGAAAATTCATGCTTCCAAAATAATACGTAGGCCCAACAGCGAGCCTTCTCCGTGTTTCCTACAATTATCTTAAATAATTCTGCTTTTTAAATGTACCAGATGTGTAAAAAATTAAACGTCTCCAGAAAAATACATAATTAATTTTGTATGCAAATATATGTTTTTGGGCCAAAAGGAAAATATGAAAACTGATTTTTTTCCCCCCCAATAAGGTGGAGTTCGGATAAATAGTATAAGTTGCCCTTGTCTTACAACAGTCCATTTAGTGAGCATTCTAAGTTACAACAGCATTGAAAAAAGTGACTTATGACCGTTTTTCACACTTACGACCGTTGCAGTATCCCCATGATCACACGAACAAAATGTAGACACTTGGCATCTGACTCATATTTATGACGGTGGTGGGGTCCCAAGGTCACAGGATCCGTTTTTGTGACTGTCTGACAAGCAAAGCCGATGAGGAAGCCAAGATTCACTTAACAACCATGTGACTCATTGATCTGTCCCCCCCTACAGAGACCCACAAAAACACAGCCAGTCGAGGGTTAAGAAGCACTTGGCACACTCCACAGTTCTTATCTCAAACTTGGCAACGATATGCACACCGTCTGCCAAGGGCTTTATTAGTTCACAAAAAGAAAATCACCTACGTAGCTTTGCCAAAATCCTTTCTTTTAGCTCCAAAGACTACTAGATTGCGTTTTTGTTCGTCACAGAGATCATGAACCACCCTCCTGTCTTATATAGGCTCTGGGTGTGGTCCAGTGACTCATTGGTCCTGGGATTCCAGTCCAGTGACTCAGGTCTATTCCCTCATGCGTCTCCGCAGCTGCTGTAAGCGTTTATCTCGCCTTCTTTGGCGTGCGTCCAGGAATGATGTCTCTCCCTCACTCTCATCTGAGACACCTGTTTCCCCACTACTTGGCTCTCTTTCAGCTGGCACCTGAGACGGTGCCAGAGGGGGGGGGGGCTGGGAGATCTGGCTGACTCCTCTTCCTCCTGCTCAGAGCTTCCTTCCTCCAATGGGATAGGCTCAGAGGACGGGGCCACAACACTCATTTAACAGCTGCAAGGATTCGCTTTAAGAACTGGGGCAAGCAAGGTCATAAAGTGGGGCAAAACTCACTTAAAGACCAGCAATGGAAATTTGGGGGCTCCATTATGGTCAAAGGTCAACGTATGTCATGTGGAATATATTTCTCCAGAAAATATAAATTAAGTGGCAATTAATCCCTATTTTGTTAGCAAAAATTGCTAACGTTTGCGAGAAAGGGACGTAGAAATACGAACGAATTTTTAATTCATTATTGTCGCGTGTTGATGGACAAGCCAAGATTAAGCATGCCTTTAGCAAGGATAATACATAGCTTAACATTTGCAATGGAGTAAATTTCATCCTTAGATAAGGATGGCCTTTTAAACACTTTATTCAACATTATAAATAATGATAAAGGAGTGGTGTGATGGCCGAGAGGTAGAGCTCTCGCCTTACAATCAGGAGGCTGTGAGTTCGATTCTTGGTAGAGGCAGATATTTCTCTCTTTGGGCACAATGAGAATATATCCACTGAACAAAACTCTGCATTGGTGACAAGAAGGGCATCCGGCCAGTAAAACACTCTGCTAGCTTCATTTAGTTGCCCAGGCTCCACCCCTCAAAGGATTATGAAGTCATTAAATGAAGATAATGATGATGATAAATAATGATAAATATATAAGCCGGGCACAACTCAAGTTCAATAAGATTGTAAACATCTAAACAAAGATAGGCAGTGTGGTTACTCTGGATTGTACAGGTTACCCTCAACTTACGAACCACAATTGAGCCCAAGATTTCTGTTACTAAGTGAGACATTTGTGTCTCACTTAGGGACACTCAGTGTCTCATTTTAAGACCTTTCTTGCCACAGGTGTTAAGCGAGTGAGTGCAATTGTTAAATTAGTCACACGGTTGTTAAATGAATCTGGGATCACGTGATCTCGGGACACTCCGAGCGTCATAACTACGAGTCAGTTGCCAAGCGGCTGAATTTTGATCACGTGACCCTGGGGATGATGCAACCGGTCGTAAGTGTGAAAAACGATCCTTTTTTTCCCCCAGTGCCGTTGAAACTTCGAACGTTCACTAAATGAACTGTCCGTAAATCGAGGACTACTTGTATTTCAAGTTTATTGCATTTCTTCCTGGAAATAACTTGATGCTCTACCAAAAGGACAGGCAACTTCTGTTTTACAGACTGGAAATGTTTATTGGTATCAGAAATGCAGACAACGTGGCCCAGGGATCACAGTGTATTTTTAATGACAGCCACACAGATCGAACTAATCCCATATTCGCTACCCCTCACAAATGCACAATCGATACCGCCCCAAAAGAAGAGAGAGAGGATAATACTTCTCATCGGAATTATCCCGCTTCCTTGCGAATGAGACAATTAGCATTTAAACATCTCCTGACATTTTCACTTCTGGTTTGACATTCTCTCGTTTTTCATGGAGGGGTTTTTTTGGGGGGGCTCTTCACTGATTTACCTGGGCTGAAATATCTCGTATAATGTCACAATGGATTTCTAATATTTTTTTTATTTTTTAGTTGTCTTCTAATTGCATGACAGGCGTCCTCGATTTACAACCAGTAGTGGGTTTCAAAAACGTTTACTACTGGTTCTGTGGGCGTGGCTTGGTGGGCGTGGCATGGCATGGCATGGCTTGGTGGGCGGGCCTTGGTGGGCGTGGCAGGGGAAGGATACTACAAAATCCCCATTTCCTCCAGATCAGCTGGGACTCAGGAGGCAGAGAATAGGTGGGGACGGGGACGGTAAGAATTCTTACTATCGGTTCTCCAAACTACTCAAAATTTCCGCTACCGGTTCTCCAGAACTGGTCAGAACCTGCTGAAACCCACCTCTGCGTTCAACCAATGACAGAGCCCAAAATGTATGTTGTTGAGTGAGACATTTGCGAAGTGGGTTTTGCTGCGTTTTAGGGCCTTTCTTTCTATTCTATAGAACAGAACAGAACAGAACAGAACAGAACAGAACAGAACAGAACAGAACAGAACAGAACAGGGGCAGGACGGAGCAGAGCAGAGCAGAGCAGAGCGGAGCGGAACAGAACAGAACAGAACAGAACAGAACAGAATATGGGACAGGATGGGATAAAATAGAATGGAATGGAATGGAATGGAATGGAATGGAATGGAATGGAATGGAATGGAATAGAATAGAATAGAATAGAATAGAATAGAATAGAATAGAATAGAATAGAATAGAATAGAATAGAATAGAATAGAATAGAATAGAATAGAATGGAATATGGGACAGGATGGGATAAAATAGAATGGAATGGAATGGAATAGAATAGAATAGAATAGAATAGAATAGAATAGAATAGAATAGAATAGAATAGAATAGAATAGAATAGAATAGAATAGAATAACAGAGTTGGGAGGGACCTTGGAGGTCATCCAGTCCAACCCCCTGGACTAGATACCTCTTCAACAACAAGCTAGCTAAAAGCCAATTACTTCTCCGTTCTTTTCCTGCATTTCCCTTATAACCACTAGCCGGTTTCTCTTCGAGGGAGTAAAAATCCATCCTTGGTTGAGACTTCCCCCTGGAGAGTTTTCTCAATGATTTTCATTACTCAACACTCCCTTCGGAGCTAATTGGGTTGAAGAATAAAATTTGATCCATTCATTTTTTTAAAAAAAAAATGACGGAGGCTTCAACGTAGCAACGTAAATCGGATTCTCAAAAACGGGACGATATTTCTTTTGGGGTGTTCAAAAGCATTGCCAGGTTCAGAAAGAGGAGAGGCATTGTGGGATGTTCAGTGCTCTCTGAGCTTGCTTGTTTTTTCCGGTGGCAAAGATGCAAAACAAGTCAGATTAGAGTTGTGGTTTTTTTCATCTGCCTTATTAGTCTTCTGAGAAACAGCTGCTTCCCTCCTTCCCCGTGCAGTATGCAGATGACCGACCGGTCTCTGGGAGCTTAGAAAATCCACTCGAGTTTTGACCTCTGGCTTAGGCACATGTGTACGGCGAGTTGATTAATGTGGTTTAATATTGCTGCGCAGATAGACGGCACAACACAAATCAGAATACTTTTTAAATGAAAGAAAAGGGGGTGGGGAGACGGAAGGATCTGTAGAGTGTAATACCAGTTTGTGTGGTGGGAGAGAGACGGAAAGAGAGAAAAAAGAGAAAGAAAGGAGAAAGAGAGAGGGAAGAGAAAGAAAGGAGGGGGAGAGAGAGAAACAAGAAAGAGAGTGAGAAAGAGAGAGAGAAAGAGTGAGCAAAAGACAGAAAGGGAAAGAGAGGAAAAAAGAGACAGAGAGAGAAAAAAGAGGGGGAAAGAAGAAAGAGAGAGAGAAAGAGAGAGACCAGAGAGAGAGAAAGAAAGAGAGAAAGAGAAAGAGAAAGAAAGAGAAAAGAAAGAAAAAGAGACAGGAGAGAGAGAGAAAAAGAGAGAGAGAAACAGAAAGAAATAGAGGGGAAAGGAGAAAGAAAGAAATAGAAAGAGAGAGGAAAGAGATAAAGAGAGAAAAGAGAAAGAGAGAAAAAAAGAGAAAGAGACAGGAGTGGGAGAAAGAAAAAGAGAAAAAAAAGAGAGAAAAACAGAAAGAGAAAAGGAGAGAAAAGGAGAAAGAGAGAGAAAAAATGAGAGAGGAAGAAAAGGAGAAAGAGAGACTACAGGAGAGAGGGAAAGAGAGAAAAAGAGAAAGAAAGAGAAAAGAAATAATAAGAGAGAGAGAGAAGAAAGAGAGAAAAAGAGAACAAAAGAGACAAAGAAAGAGAAAATAAAGAGAGAGGAGAGAGAGAAAAAGAGAGAAAGAGAGAGAAAGAAAGAGGGAAAGAGAAAGAGAAAGACAGAAAAAGAGAAAGAGAGAGAAAGAACAAAGAGAAAGAAAAAGAAAAAGCCAGAAAAAGTAGGAAAAGAGAAAAAGAGAGGGACAAGACAAAAGAGAGAGAGAGAAAAGAAGAAAAAAATGGCAATTGCCATCGTGCCCCTTTGCTACCTTCCTTTTTCTACCAAGTGCATTGTCCTTTTCTCCTGAATTAGGTGAATGAATGAATGAATGAACGAACGAACGAACGAACGAATGAATGAATGAATCAAATATTAATTGCATGCAGTCTTGACTTACAACAGTCCATTTAGTGACCAGAATTACAATGGCATTGAAGGAAGATATTTATGATTGCTTTTCACACTTACGACCGTTGCAGACTCTCTGGGGTCACATGATCAAAATCCAGACAACTGATTCGTATTTATGACCGTTGCAGTGTCCGGGGACGGGGAGGGGGGGCTCACGTGGTCCCCTTTTGCCACAGGGAAGCCAGATTCATTTAACAACCAAGTTCCTAACTTTTCAACTGCAGTGATCCCCTTTAACCCCTGTGGCAATTTGACCGATTGTAAAATCGGTCAAAACTCACCTAACAAATGTCTCTCTTAGCGAGAGGAATTTGGGACTCCATTGTGGTCGTACAGTCGAGGACTGTCTGTATTTGGTTTGGTTAAGAATTTGAAGCAGAAGCGGCTGTCACTTAACCAGTGAGGAGAAGCTAAAAGATAATAAAATTATACCCTGTGTTATAAAAACCCTCCTTAAACTTTCTGGATTATATTTGAAGCTCTTGTACACTGGCAGAGACAGGTTAGCTCTGTGAGTTTCATTACAACCTAGGAAATTCATCACACTCCTGAGTATTTGACTTCGGCTTATATTAAAAATTAATTCTTTCCTCGGCAATGATTATTATTTTTTCTCTATTCCCATAAGATCCCCCAGAACAAAGATATAATCTTTTTTCCTTTTCATGTTGCTTTAATTATGGTGTCTCCTTTCCCAGCTCTCTTTGCTTCAGAGGCGTTGTTGTTTTTTTAAATTATTTTTTTCAGTTCAGCTCTTTATATTTGCCGTTCCCTTCCTTTTTCCTCTTTCCCTCTTTTTTTATTTTTATTTTTGCAATCAATTATATGAGCATGGTCTCGACGAAAAATTAACAATGTTATTAGATTCTTATCAGGCGGATACCGCCGTAAGATTGTGTATCCTCAGGAGTGGGCTTCAAAAATTTTAGCAAGGGGTTCTTTGCCCGGTTGCTGGGTGGGTGTGGCCATGGTGGGCGTGGCCTAGTTGGCCTCCTGCACCATGGCGGAGGTGTGTGGCATTTTTGCTTTCCCTGGGCTCTGGAGGCTTTTCTTGAGCAAAAACGGACCAGAGGAGAAGGGCTGCGCCACCCACCCACCCACCCGGGCCCCAATTTGGACCTAGGAGGCCTCCGTACACTTACCTGGGAGCCAAAATGGGGCATGTGGGGACATCTGGAAGGGGCGGGGCAGGAAGGGGCGGGGCCAGCCAGCAATTTAACTACCGCTTCGCTCAAACAGGCCCAAACCACCTCAAACCGGCTGAATCCCACCACTGGTGATGATCCACTTAACAACCAGCATGCTTTATGATCATAATTGGGGTTCAGTTGCAGCTGGATGTTGAGGATTTACAAAATTCCCCTTTGTAATGGGACAAAATCTGAATGCCAGTTGCCTAATTCACTTCAACCAGCTAATTCCAGAAATCCCATTCGGATCGAAAACGAATAACTTTTTGGTTCATATTCCTATCAATAACGTGACACTTCCCAAGTGTGTATTGATGACATTAGCGGGCTGAATAAAAGCTTTGCTAAGCAACCCCTTTAAAGAAAACTTTAATCAGATTAAAGCTTTCGTGTATTTCATCCCTTCCCATCAGTTCCCTCTCTTAGATGCTTCCCACTCTTCTCAGAAGAGTTGAAGGCCAGGCTGATGTATCTTCAGATTGTGTGTGCTTGCAAAAACATGTCTTCCCTCTTCTCCACACGGTGCATTGTGAAGCACCTCCACACAATCGCTCGCATAATCGGTTTCCATATTCACCTTGCCCACTCAAAGCAAAGCGGGGGAAAGGAAAGGACATGAGTTATTTTTATGATTAGCATTATTCTTGAACCATTTATCCTGGAATCTTTTCTACGAGGGGGGTTGTCTTCAAAGAGAAGATAATTACATGCTAGTATCTCAGGAAGGAAGGAAGGAAGGAAGGAAGGAAGGAAGGAAGGAAGGAAGGAAGGAAGGAAGGAAGGAAGGAAGGAAGGAAGGAAGGAAGGAAGAAAGAAAGAAAGAAAGATGCACTGGTACAAGTTATGAAAGATGGATCAAAGTAAAAATTTAAAAAAAACCCTTCCAAATAGAGATGAATAGCACTAAGCATTTATTTTTAATTTAATTTTTGCCTTTCCCATTCTTTGCACTTTTGGAGGAAATATCTTTCAGGTTACCTGCATGCAATTCTTTCTTTCTTTTTTTAATTGACAGAGTTTGTAAGCAAATTAGTAGAATAATACAGTTGGAAGGGGCCTTAGAGGTCTTCTAGTCCAACCCTCTGCTTAAGCAGGAAACCCTAAAGCATTTCAGACAAATGGTTATCCAACCTCTTCTTAAAAATTTCCAGTGTTGGAGCATTCACAACTTCTGAAGGAAAGCCGTTCCTCTGATTAATTGTCCTCACTGTAAGGAAATTTCTCCTGAATTTCAGGTTGCTTCACTCCTTGATTAGTTTCCATCCATTGTTTCTTGTCTTCTAGTGCTTTGGAGAAGAGGTTGACCCCCTCCTCTCTGGGGCAGCCCCTCAAATATTGGGAGACTGCTATCCTATCACCCCTAGTCCTTCTTTTCCCTAGACTAGGCATACCCAATTCCGGGCAGTTATATTGCCGCATATCACTTCAGTCAGTCTCCACTTGGTACACAAATTTCACCCAAAATGTTGTTGGACAGCAACAGCATGCATACTTCATTATTAACACCTACACGACAGCAGGTGTCCAAAACAAATTTGCATATGGACCACACAGCAATGTTTTATAAGGAATAAGAAAGTTTTGTCTGCCAGTTTGGTGTATGTGGCTCAATTTTTACTTTTTACTCGATCTATTGTAATTGGACTGTAAAACTCTGGATAACCACTAGATGGGAGCCAGGGCATCCAGAAAACATTGACTCTTTGGACCAAAACTTTTGTGTAGAGTTTTGTACATATGGTAGTCCTACTCTTTGGACACTGAACCTGAATCATGATCTAAAAATCATGGTAGTTATTAAGAGGGATATCACATGATTGTCTGTGATTATATGAACTTTTGGGCAGCAGTTGTTAAGTGATGGAGAGAGGGAGGGAGGAGGGGAGGGAGGGAGAGATGGTTAGATGGATGGAGAGATGGATGAACAAATGGAGGGATTGGAGATGGAGGGATGGAAGAAAGTATGCTTGGATGGTCAGATGGTTGAATGATGGAGGGAGGGAGGGAGGGAGGGAAAGAGGGAGGGATAGATGGTTGGATGGTTGAATAATGGATGGATGGATGAATGGAGGGAGGGAGGGAGGGAGAAAAGGAGGGAGGGAGGGGAAAAGGAAGGGATAGTTAGATGGTTGGGTGGATGAATGATGGATGGATAGATGATGAGAAGGATGGAGGGAAAGATGGAGGGATGGAGGGGGATGGAGGGATGGAGGAAGAGATGCTTCAATGGTTGGATGGTTGAATGATGGATTGATGGATGCAAGAATGGAGGATGGAGGGACACAAGTATGGAGGGAGGGAGAGAAGGAGGGATGGTTGGATGATGGAGGGAGGGAGGGAAGTATGGAAGAAGGGATGGTTGAATGGTTGGATGATGGACGTATGGATGGTGAGATGGATGGAGGGAAGGCGGGAGGGAAAGATGGAGGGATGGATGGAGAGATAGAGAGAGATGGATGGATGGATGGATGGATGGATGGATGGATAGATAGATAGATAGATAGATAGATAGATAGATAGATAGATAGATAGATAGATAGATAGATAGATAGATAGACAGACAGACAGAGAGACAGACAGATAGACAGACCGACAGACAGATACCCTGTTTCTGGGTTTCATTTCCCAGGATGAAATCGGAAGCTTTGACACCTAAAATAAGACATCCCTGGTAATAAGACCAATCGGGCTTTTGAGTGCATGGCAATAAGGCCAAGCGTTTATTTTGGGGTTCAAAAAGATATAAGACAGGGTCTTATTTTTGGGGAAATGCGGTATAATCCATCCACCCTCCATTCATTTCCCTTCTGCTGAAATAGGCAACAAGACAGAAACTTGGAGGAAAACATTCCATCCAGTTTCAACACAAACCTGTTTGTTTTGAATGATTTCTTCCAGGAAGGTCTCTCCAAAGCAATGTTGTTGTTGTTGTTATTGTTATTATTATTATTTTTCCTCCTCCTGTCATGTCCTCCAAAGTTATTACGGAAAAGGAAGCAAAGCTGGCATTTGGGTAGTCTTTCAATCCTCTGCTAAATAAATCTTGTAAGCTGTGGACCAGATGAATTTGCATGATTAAAAAAGGAAGCCAGATCTGGATACGATTTCCTGACGACGGGTTTTTTTTTTCTAATTATCTATTTGCACGGAAGAGGGAGGGCTCCATTTGAAAATCCTCTGCTTTTCTTTCTTTCTTTTGTTCTTTTCAATATGAAGAACGGTTGCAGGAACTGGGTGTGCCTAATTTGATGAAGAGAAGGACCAGGGGAGACATGATAGCAGTCTTCCAATATCTCAGGGGCTGCCCCAAAGAAGAGGGAGTCAAGCTATTCTCCAAAGCAACTGAGGGCAGGACAAGAAGCAACAGGTGGAAACTAATCAAGGAGAGAAGCAATTTAGAACTAAGGAGAAATTTCCTGATGGAACAATTAATCAGTGGAAGGACTTGCCTTCAGAAGTCGTGAAACTCCAACACTGGAGGTTTTTAAAAAGAGAGTGGACAACCATTTGTCTGAAATGGTATAGAGCAAGGGTGGGTTCTAAAATTTTTTACTACCGGTTCTGTGGGTGTGGCTTATTTTGTGGGCGTGGCTTGATGGTCATGTGACAATTCTTTCGGATTTAGCAGAGGTACAGGTCTACCAGGCTTTTAACTGCTTGCAGAGCTGTACCGCTGTACCCATTTATTTTATCAGGCACTGGTCTACCCATTTATTTTAGCAGGCACTCGTCTACTCATGTATTTTTGCAGGCACTGGTCTACCCATATATTTTTGCAGGCACTGGTTTATTCATGTATTTTTGCAGGCACTGGTCTACCCATTTATTTTAGCAGGCACTGGCCTACTGATGTATTTTTGCAGGCACGGGTCTACCCATGTATTTTTGCAGGCACTGGTCTACCCATTTATTTTAGCAGGCACCAGTCTACCCATGTATTTTGCAGGCACTGGTCTACCCATTTATTTTAGCAGGCACTGGCCTACTGATGTATTTTTGCAGGCATGGGTCTACCCATGTATTTTTGCAGGCACTGGTCTACTCCTTTGTTTTTGGAGGCATCGGTCTACCACCATGCTGCCTTTTAACACTAATCAGCTGTAGGGCGGCCCTTTGAAGCCCCACGGCAAGAGTTTAAACAGTTTTTCCTTATAGCCCATCAGCTGGGACTCAGGAGGCAGCAAGTAATTGGGGGTGGGGCCAAATAAAAGGTAAGAATAACTGGGGGGGTGGGGGCGGGGGGATGGGGGGGGCAGAACTGGTTCGGTGATATCATATCGTCACCGCTACCAGTTCGGTGGAACCGGGAAGAACCCACCACTGGTATAGGGCCGCAATGGTGAACCTATGGCACATGTGCCACAGGTGGCACTCTGAGGCCTCTCTGCAGACACGCCAGCCGGCGCCCCAGCCCAGCTCTACCACGCCTGCGCACATGCCTCCTGCCAGCCAGCTGGTCTTTGGGTCTCTGCTGAAGATGCACAGGGTGCATGCAGGGAATGCGTGTGCATCTGGAAAGCTTCACCCTCAATAGCCAGAGATCCATTCATCCACACCTGGGATGAAGCCTGTTCTAGTCCTGTGAAATGCTCTTTAACAGCATAACAGAGTTGGAAGGGACCTCTGAGATCGTCTAGTCTAACCCCTTGCTCACACAGGAAACCCAATGTGATTCCAGATAAATGGCTGTCCAATCTTTTCTTAAAAGCCTCCAGCATTGGAGCATTCATAACATCTGGAGGCAAGTTGTCCCACTGGTTAATTGTTCTAACTGTCAGGAATTTTTTCCTTAGTTCTAAGTTGCTTCTCTCCTTGATTAGTTTCCACCCATTGCTTCTTGTCTTGCCCTCAGGTGCTTTGAAGAATAGCTTGACTCCCTCTTCTTTGGGACAGCCCCTGAGATATTGGAAGACTGCTATCATGTCTCCCCTAGTCCTTCTCTTCATTAAACGAGACATACCCAGTTCCTGCAACCGTTCTTCATATGTTTTAGCCTCCAGTTTCCTATTCATCTTCCTTGCTCTTTTCTACACGTTTTCCAGAGTCTCAACATCTTCTTTATAATATGGTGACCAAAACAGATGCAGGATGCAGCATTTTCCTTTAATGCAGGAAGATAAATCATGTTCTAAGTAAGAATGAGGCATTTTTCGGTTCATCAAGGCCTTTGTCACAAAAACGTTATTGAAACACATCATGAGCCGTATCTCTCTTTCAACAAACGCATTTGCAAAACTGTTCATGCCCCTTTGCAATAAATTAATTGTCCCTGCCGAATTGGAAGGAAAAATGACCCCCATCCCATTAATTAATTTCTGGAATTTATAGCGATTTTAATGTAGTGTGATTCTAATAGACTGTTCCCATTTTTTTTTCCAAATGGGAAAAAAAAGTACTACACATCAGTCAACCATTTGTCTGAAATCGTATAGGTGTTTCTTATTCGAGCAGGAGGTTGGACTAGAAAACCTCCGAGATCCCTTCCAATTATTTTGTTCTGTTATGCTGCCTTCCTTCCTTCCTTCCTTCCTTCCTTCCTTCCTTCCTTCCTTCCTTCCTTCCTTCCTTCCTTCCTTCCTCCCTCCCTCCC
>CM075964.1:569132-584132 GCA_038048745.1 Coluber constrictor foxii | reverse complement strand
ACTGTATTTTCCTGCGTATAAGACTACTTTCTAACACACAAAAATCTTCTCAAAAGTCGGGGGTCGTCTTATACGCCGGGTCTCATTCTCCTGTAACCAGGCAGACCAGCCCATAAGGCTCTGACAAGCCTTAAATGGCTCTGAGGAGGGTCGTCTTATACGCCCAGTCGTCTTATACGCCGGAAAATACAGTATTTCTCCCCTTTCTTCACTTAAATACACTTGGGCACTTTGTTGTGATACTTTGTTCAAAGCTGCCACAGAAAGGAGTGGACTGTTGCTCTTAAAAGCTCTTTTTAATGGACTAGCAATACCGTCGTATCTCTTTTGAAGGAGGTCCCATTACATTCACTCCATAGGAACTTAATCTTCTCTGGTGTTCCTTCATTAGTATCCGGCACTAATGCAGAGGACGAAAGAGGCAATAATATTGAGAATGCAGTTAAAGGACAACTTGGCAAGAGAACGATGACAAAGGCGATTTTCAATGATTTCCTGGTAGGCAAAAATACACTTTTAATTCCGTTCTCGACAGTCAGAAATGAGAACGCCGTTTTAAAAAGGACTTCAATCTATCAGTCACCAGACGGCGTTCTTACATTCCCATCACATTAACAATCACAGCTGATTAGGAGTTTTTTTCCATTCTATTTTTTTGTTTTGTTCAAAAGAAAGCTAAAGTGCAATATTTCCCCCTCCAAAAAAAATCTTGGAAAAAGACAAAGAAAACGAAAGAAAACGTAAAACAATTGAGACATTAAAAAAAAGTGCATCAAAAAGAAAACAACACAAATGCATACGTTATACTGATCAATACATTATTGCAATATTGGTTCCCACCCCCTGGGAAAAAGACCCTCCCCCCAATTTTTTAAACTAGTAAGTCTATTGGCAAATTATTATCCTGTCTTCTGTATACTATATTAATCACAAAATAGAAGAGAAAAAGAAGAAGGAGAAGGAGAAGAAGGAGGAGGAGGAGGAGGAGGAGGAGGAGGAGGAGGAGGAGGAGGAGGAGGAGGAGGAGGAGGAGGAAGAGGAAGAGGAAGAGGAAGAGGAAGAGGAAGAGGAGGAGGAGGAAAGAGAAGGAGAAGGAGGAGAAGAAGAAGAGGAAGAAGAAGAAGAGGAAGAGGGAGAAGGAGAAGGAGGAGAAGAAGAGGAAGAGGAGGAGGAGGAGGAATAATTTTGAGAACCATGATAAGTGATTTATAATCCATGTCTATCTTCTCACGTCCAATATTTGTTTTTCATTTCAAGAAAAACAGAAAACTCCATCTGGATATGTAGTAACCTACGATCCAGCCTATTCTGCTTTGATTTGATGATAAATTCCTGCAAAGTTCACAAGTTTAATACATGCTTTAATTAATCGGAGGAAGGCCAGAGAAGAGACAGACTTTAATTCTTTTTCCCCCCTCTGTCACTTAGTCGGCAGAACAGCAAATCAAGATGATCAGAAAGAGAAGGCTTGAAAAGAAATTACAATGATTAGGAAAGTGTGAAACTTCAATTTACACCGAGCAGATCGCTTGTGGAGAAGTAGGGGGGTTTTTTTTTGGCTACACTTGGCATATATCACCGGAGTTTAGCTCTAGAAGGTATAAAAGCAACTTCTAATTTATGTTGGAAGTGTGAACAAGACAAGACAGTTTATCGTGTTTGGTGAACATGCAAAAAAACCCAAACAAATCTTGCATTGTCCTGTTTGTAATAAGTATTTCATCACGTTGATAACATCATTAGATTCAATTACCTCTGTCTAGAACTTCAAAACTCTGGCAACTTCAAAACTCAAGGACTTCCACTCCAAGAATTCCCCAGCCAGAATGCCGGGGTCTCCAAAACTGGCAACTTTTAAGATTTAGAATAGAATAGAATAGAAGTTGCATAACGTTCTCAGAGACTCTTCCCATCCTGCTTACAACCTTTTTGGACTGTTGCCTTCTGGCAGAAGATACAGAACAATTAAAACTTGGCCCGCACGTCTTCTGAATAGTTTTTATCCCAGAGCTATAATTGCACTCAACCATGAACTAAAGGGCCACCATCAATGAGCTGTTGGACAGTATTACTTGGTCTGTTGTGTGGATGTTTGGGTGGTTTAGGGATGGGGAATTGTGGTGGGTGGGAGTGTGTTTGGGGATTGTTATGTGTGTTGGACCTGGTCTTTGGGTGTTAAGTGAATTTTGTTGTGTAGATATACTGTGTATACACATACGATGACAATAAAGTTGTTGTTGTTATTATTATTACTATTATTAGCTGGAAGGGGCCTTGGAGGTCTTCTAATCCAAATTCCTGCTCACACAAGAGACCCGTACTAGGGATTCAAACCGTCAAACTGCTGACCTTTCTGATAGACAATCTCAGTGTCTTAGCCATTGAGCCACCTAGTCAGGCTTAGACAATCAGGGACTGTCCAGTCCCTTCTTAAAAACCTCCACACCCACGATTTCTGAAGGCAAGCTGTTCCATTGGTTAATTGTCCTCGCTGTTAGGACTTCAACTCCCAGAATTCCCCAGGGAGCAATGTAGGAGTCTTTCAGAATGCCCCAGCCAACATGTAGGAGTCTCCAAAATTGGCAACTTTAAGACCTGTGAACTTCAACTCCCAGAATTCCCCAACGAGCATGTAGGAGTCTTCCAGAATTCCCCAACGAGCATGTAGAGATCTCCAAACTTGGCAACTCCCAGCCAGCATATAGGAGTCTCCTAGAATTCCCAAGTTAGCATGTATCGGTCTCCAAACTTGGCAACTTTAAGACCTGTGGACTTCAACTCCCAGAGTTCCCCAGCAAGCATATCAGAGTCTCCCAGAATTCCAAAGCCAGCATGTAGAGATCTCCAAACTTGGCAACTTTAAGACTCCTGGACTTCAACTCCCATGACTGGCGAATTTTATTTTTACTTATTTATTTGTCAAACATGTACAAGATAACAGGTATAAGAATAAACATGGACATGAGCATAGGAAATGAGTACAAATAAATGGGGACAGTAGGACAGGGATGGTAGGCAAGCTGGTGTGCTTATGCACGCTCCCGTTACGGAACTCTTAGGAATGGGGTGAGGACCAGGGTGTTTCATAACTGAGAGTTGAAGTCCAGAAGTCTCAAAGTTGCCCAATTTGGAAACCCTTAATCCAGAATCTATCCTTCTTCAGGGAAAAAAAAATCATGCAAAACTAATCAAAATACTTCGGGGAAGTGAGCCCGCTGATATCTGTTCCTCTCAAAAAAGACCAAATATCTGCAGTTTACAGATTTACTGCAAAGCCACATCCACATCTCTTCAGAATGGATTCATAATAGAAGGAGAAATTAGGAGCTGGGGAAAACATTATTATCAGTGGTGGGATTCAGCCAGTTGAAGCCCGAACCGGCTTGAAGCATCAGTGGTGCTTCAAGCCGGTTCGGGTGAATCGGTAGTTAAATTGCTGGCTGGCCCCACCCCTTTCTGCCACGCCCCTTCCAGGAATCCCCACATGCCCCATTTTGTCTCCAAGGTAAGTGCAGGGAGGCCTGCTAGGCCCAAAACAGGCCATAGGGGTGTGTGGCATGCCCCCCCCCAGCCCGTTTTCACTCCCAGGGAGGCCTACCAAGCCCAAAACAGGGCACAGGAGGTGTGGCATGGCCCCTCCGCTGCCCCTTTTTGCTTTTAGGAGGCCAAGTGCTTTCTGTCACACCCCCTGGCCACACCCACCATGGCCACGCCCACCCAGCCAGTCATTAGGGCGGAGAACCAATTGTTAAATTATTTGCATCCCACCACTAATTTTTATTATGTAAGCAATTGACCCAGACATATACACTGTTCACAGAGCAGTTATGTATCTTAAATGAAAATGCACAAATAAACTATTTTAAAAGAAATAGGAAAGAAATGGATTCTTTGGGTCTCAAAGTCCAGAGCCAACTGAAATTAGGGCCAGGCAAAACTGGGAAGTCCTGAACAGTTGAGAACATTTTTTTTTATTTGATTTCCTTTCATTTCTTCCTCAAAGTTCTGGAAGGGCCATTCGGTCTTCTACTGAAAATTAAAAAAAAACCTGCGGTGTCAAAAACTATTAGCATTCATCACGGTTGCGGTTACGAAAAGTTTTTCTGGCATTTTTAGTTGTTTTTTTGTTTTTTGTTTTAATTTTTATTTGTTTCCCATTGAGTCAGATCTAATTTTCATTTGGCAGGAGGCCCTGCGATACCCATTTCCATCTTAGATTAGACGGAGGCTACAAGCAGAATGAAAATGTCCTGCGTCTCTGGGAAGCTTTCTGACTGAAATATTGGCTGAAGGTCAAAATTAGGACTTGTGTATGAGATGCTCAACTCTTTCAAGGATGAATTAAAGTTATTGCTTCTACGTCAGGTGCGAAAGCTCAGGTCTATACATGAAGATTTATTGCTAAAAGCTTATGCACAAGAATCTTCTCAGTTAATGCTCAATACCTGGTTACAGAAAGATAAGAGCCAATGGCACTCAAGGGTGGTTGGACTTAGTGCTCTCGTCACTTCCCTTTGGACTACTGTAATGCTCTCTACATGGGGCTCCCCTTGAGGAGCGCCCGGAGGCTCCAACTGGTCCAGAATGCGGCCGCGTGAGTGTTAATGGGGGCAACTCGTCGCTCCCATGTAACACCTCTCTTGCGTGAGCTGCACTGGCTCCCGGTGGTCTTCCGGGTGCGTTTCAAGGTGCTGGTTACCACCTTTAAAAAGCTCCATGGCTTAGGGCCTGGATATCTACAGGACCGCCTTCTGCCACCGATGGCCTCCCACCAACCAATATGCTCTCACAGAGAGGGCCTCCTCAGGGTGCCGTCGGCCAAACAATGTTGACTGGCGACCCCCAGGGGGAGAATCTTCTCTGTGGGGGCTCCTGCCCTATGGAACGAATTGCCCCTGGATATACAAAGGATCCCCGACCTCCGCACCTTCCATCGTGCTCTGAAGACCCTATTATTTCAGCAAGCCAGTCTGATGGGACAATGATTTTAATTGGGTTTTTTAAAATGGTTTTAAAATGGTTTTTAGTTGGGAGTTTTAAATTTGGCCAAAAATGATTGAATAATTTTAAATGAGTTTTAAATGAGAAGGAAGGAAGGAAGGAAGGAAGGAAGGAAGGAAGGAAGGAAGGAAGGAAGGAAGGAAGGAAGGAAGGAAGGAAGGAAGGAAGGAAGGACAATAGCATTTAGACATATACCGCTTCACAGTGCTTTACAGCCCTCTCTAAGCGGTTTACAGAGTCAGTATATTGTCCCCAACAATCTGGGTCCTCATTTTACCCACCTCGGGAAGACGGAAGGCTGAGTCAACCTTGAGCCTGGTGAGATTTGAACTGCCATCTCGGACAGTCAGCAGAAATAGCCTGCAGTACTGCACTCTCACCACTGCGCCACCATGCCTCATAGGTCACATGCTCCCGTTTTACAGCGATAAAACGTGCTGCCCAGCTTGTACACAACCTACAGAAAACCCTTCTTCTCAGGCAATCCAAAAGTTCTACAACACAAGTCAAAGTCACTTAAAAGTCAGCAAGTAAAAGCTTGATCTATTTAATTCCTTGTGATGTTCTGGAAGATAAGTGGACCGGAAGGTTGCATTCTTGTTCCGATGTTGATTTGATTTGATCGCCGCCTGAATAAAGTAAGGTGGCATCTTACTACAATCCCCCAGTCTACGCTCTTTGTCAAATAAAATTAAAAAGACCGCACATCTTTTAAAAGCCAGGCTTCTCTCCTTGTTGTTAAATGGAAGTGAGCATTGTGTACATCGAGGGGAAAACATGAAAGGAACCGGAGTTGCGTGTGGCGATGAAATGAATGAAGGTAGACTGAAGATACTTGGCAGCATTGGAGGTTTGATCATACCAAGAATATAAATTAGGACACAATCGCACACAAATAAATGAAGGTTAAGGAGGGGGAAAGGAACACGATAGTACAAAGCACTGGGGATTTTTTTTTCCCCCTTGGCCACGAAAGCGAGGCTAGGTGGAATTGATGAGATCCTCACCAAGAGAAGCAGAGGTTTTTGACTTTTAAAGAAGAAAGGAAGCATATGAATTGATGTAGGGTGCAATCAGAGTTGATTTTTATAAGTAGAAAAAGAGAGAGAGAGAGAGAGAGAAGTAGTGAATGTGGCTAGTATATTGAATGACATTTCACTTCCTTTTCTTTTTATCTCCTGCCGCTATTTCTTCTGCTTTCTACTCTGACTCTGTTTTGATCCCCC
Source organism: Coluber constrictor foxii (assembly GCA_038048745.1). Taxonomy (NCBI): domain Eukaryota; kingdom Metazoa; phylum Chordata; class Lepidosauria; order Squamata; family Colubridae; genus Coluber; species Coluber constrictor. The sequence goes on along the minus strand of CM075964.1, from coordinate 577,905 downwards.
TCCGCAATATATCCTAGTTTACTGAAGGTCTAGCACGATGGATGGGTCTGAATGGGTGGTGTATCTTTCGAGGCTTTTCCAAAAATCAGTTCACTGCTTTGGAGGGAGAGTAGCTTGTGGGTTTGATGGCTACATTTTGTTGTAGTCCTCCAGCAGCCTGTGGAGCTGTGGAACATGGGCCAGTCTTGAAGTGTGGGTGAAGGATCAGACAAGGGCTCTGCGTCGGAGGCAGAGATGGGGCCAGGGCCATCTGGGACTTATGTACAGACTCCTGAGTCTCCAGAGTCGGACAGCAGAGAGGCAGAGGAACAGGAGGAGCCTGTTCCTAGTGTGCACATGTGCAGAGCTGCCACAAGGCAAGAACAGTTAAAACAAAAGGGACGACTCTGGAGTAAGGCCTGGAAATGATTGGCCCCTTCCATAAGGCTTAAAAGAAGACCAAAGGAACATGGGTCCTTTGCAGGAAAGCAACGTTGCTAATTCTGTTCCCAGTCGGCATCTCTGTTTGATTCTGGACTCTGTGTGGCTTTGCCAAGTAGGTCTTTGGCAGTGTGTCAAGGGAGATAAAGGTGGGTGATTATCCCGAAGGACTTCTCTCAAAAGACTTTTTGCAACTAATTGGGACTCAGCCGTGAATGAACGTAATTCACAGCTGTTGCAATAAGAAAGGTTTTTGGGACTATTTGTGTGTTTTAATGACTCAGGAAGCCTAGGTGACAACATATGTGGGGGCAATGTTCGGTATTGTTCTGAAAATGAATGGACTTACATTGACACAATAAATATTTTTTTAGGATCTTTGGCGTTCTCTGAGCTTGGTTGTCTATGGAGATTCTCCGTCCTCCAGATCATGGTTAGGGTTACGGTTAGGATTAGGGTGCTTTTTTTTTCAAGAGACAACTGAACTTTCTGGTTTTTCTTTGAAGGCATTTTGCTTCTCATCCAAGAAGCTTCCTCAGTTCTGACTGGATGGTGGAGGATGAAAGGATTTATCCTCCTTGCAGACAGCTGGTCATTTGCATCCTTTTGGAGGGTCATTGAGGCCACTTGGCAGTTTATCATTTGCACTACTCAGGTGAGCCTGAGGACACAGACAAACCTCCAACCATATGCTCCACCATAGCTACCCCACCATTGGTAGTCCTGGATGAGAAAGGAAGAAGTTAGATTGTCAGAGCGGCAATCAGCCCCATTACCTTGCATGGGGTAATTGCCCTTATTTTGAGTTGGATCGTGACGTTCTCCTTGTGTATACTTTGATCAATAAACCAAAATACATCTTCTAATTAAACTCATATTTATTGTAAGAATATAAAGACATCTCACTATCTAAATTAGATTACATGTTGGCAAATATCCCAGCCTGGGATATTTTTCAGAAAAAATAAAAGGAAAGTTTTCAGAAAAAGTAAAAGAATGCAAGACATGTGCAGTAGATGCTGATAAGAAATTTGGCAAACTACGGTAAGTCTGACAGTTCCGAAATAATAGCTCTGCTGGTAAATATAAAAAACGCAGTGACATAGATGTCCAGCTAGCAACCCAACCATGTAAAAAAAAATGGCGAAACAACAATACATTTCAATGAGATATTAATATCATCAGAGAATACCCATTGTCCAGTGCCTTGTACAACCCAAGAGGACTTAAGTTTAAGTCTGGTTTATTTTTAAGATGACCAGTTCAGATGGTAGAAATGTAGGAGCCAAGATCGAGAGGTGTAGATAGACTTCAGATTGGGGAGAAATAAAAATTCTTCCAAAAAGGATTTATTTCAATTTTCAGCATTTGAAAGACCGATTGACCTTGGTGAAGTTAAAGCAGTTGGTGTACTTGAAGGTTCTCGTTCAGGGGTCAGCAACCTGCGGCTCTTTGGGCCCTCTGCTGTCGCTCCCTATCAGGTGATCCTACTGCTGGCTAGCCCCGCCCCTTGCCCTCCCCTCCCCGTCACTCCTCACCTGCCCTGAGAAGATAAGGGCGACAGCGGAATATGGAGAAGTGGCCAGGGCAGAGACAGAGAGATACAGAGAGAGGGAGAGAGAGAGACATAGAGAGATACAGAGAGGGAGAGGGAGAGGGGGGAGGGAGAGGGGAGAGAAAGAGAGAAAGAGAGATACAGAGAGAGAGAGGGAGAGGGGGAGGGAGAGAGAGACACATAGAGAGATACAGAGAGAGGGAGAGAGAGACAGAGAGAGATACAGAGAGAGGGAGAGAGAGAGACATAGAGAGATACAGAGAGAGAGAGGGAAAGGGGAGGAGGGAAGGAGGGGAGAGAGTGATATGTCAAAAGGATTTTGTGGTTCCCGGTGTTTTTTAACAACTGGTTCTCTGCCCTAATGACCGGCTGGGTAGGCGTGGCTAGGGGGAGTCATGTGACTGGTGGAAGTGAGTGACATTGAGTTGGCCACACCCACCCAGGTTTTGTGGCTCCCGGTGTTTTCTTTTCTGTGGGAAATGGGTCCAAATGGCTCTTTGAGTATTTAAGTTTGCAGACCCCTGTTCTAGCTCTTCAGAACTAGCCGTGTTTCAGGTAAATTGTCCCACATGGACAATCTTTGTTGATGTACTAACTGAAGTGCTTGTTTGTTTGTTTTTGTGCCCATTTCTCAAAACACAGAAAGGAGAGATGAAAGAAGAATTTGAAGATATTTCGAGAGAGAGAGAGAGAGAGAGAGAGAGAGAGAGAGAGAGAGAGAGAGAGAGAGAGAGAGAGAGAGAGGGAAGGATAACAGGCACTCATGTATCCTGCTCTTCCTCTGATGGAAAAATACTTGCCATAATTAAATACTTCAAGGTTGTTGTTTTAAAAATTATAAAATAAATCCACTTTTTCTGAGATCCATGCAGAGAAGACTGCTGCAAGAAAAAAATTAGAACAGGCTACGACCGATAAATCATTAATCAAAAGTTCTAATTTGTGGTGTAATTAATTGGGAAATTGGGGAAAATATTAGAATAGCATAGAATAACAAAGTTGGAAGGGACCTTGGAGATCTTCTAATCACACCTCCTGCTCAACAGGAGATCCTATACTATTTCAGACAAATGGTTGTCCAACATCTTCTTAAAAACTTCCAGTGTTGGAGCATTCACAACTTCTGAAGGAAAGCCATTCCTCTGATTAATTGTCCTCACTGTCAGGAAATTTCTCCTTAGTTCTAAATTGCTTCTCTCCTTGATTAGTTTCCATCCAATGCTTCTTCTCCTGCCTTCAGGTGCTTTGGAGAATAGTTTGACTCCCTCTTCTTTGTGGTAGCCCCTGAGATATTGGAAGACTGCTATCATATCTCCCCTAAATCCTTCTTTTCATTAAACTGCCAAAGGAAGGCTGGATTCGAAGACATCGGTAAATTGTTTCAGATATCCCCTTCATAAAAAAAAATGCTATGGTTGCTACTGTAAATATTTATATTTGTAGATAACTCTTTGACAAACAGAATGTGGTTTATAATCATAAAAGCAAACACATCAAGGAAAGCTTGTATAAAGGAGTATGTCTCAAACTGTTGGTACAATTTAAAGTGTAGAAGATGCGCGAAGAATTTCTAAATTCCACGGGTGGGATTGCTATCCTTGTCAACCTTGATTATTGTTGATACGGCAAGCAAAGCTCTTTAAACACAGTATTAACGGATGGGGAATATCCGCAGAGGGATTTCAAAAAGTATTTGGACCATTTAGCATCTTCTGAATCGGCACCAATATCTTGAAGATAACTCAACGTTGAGAAGATTACCGGGACTCACCACTGAACATTGGCGTGATGGGACTCCAACCAACAATAACACACAATAGGTGTCACAACGTTGTGTTTATGGATTCCCTGAACCATCTTTAAAGGTGGATGCTCTGCAGGAACTTAGATGTGATGTTATGAAGGCACTAGATCAGGGGTCATCAAATTACGTCCCGCGGGCCGGATATGGCCTACCAAAGCCATTAAGGGACCATGAGGCTGCCCCGCCCATATCACCCCACCTACCCACCAGCCCCCACCCATCTTCTGGAGGCAGGGGAGGCCAAAAACAGGATGTGTGGAGGCCTCAGTAGGGTTTTTGGCCTCCTGGCGCCTCCGCATGTCCCATGTTTGGCCGGCAGAGTGGTACTGGAGGTTAGGGAGGCCAAAAATGGGTTCAATTTTGGCCTCCCCGGACTCCAGAGAGAGCAGGGGGGAGAGGGAGGGAGACACACGCACACACACAGAGAGAGAAGTCCCTCATACACATCCCAAGGCAGCCACATCCCTTCACTAACTTGTTTTCCAACCCCAGGAGCGTAAGAAATTAAAGTTTAATTTGTGTGCATTGTTTGCACTGCTAAATTGCCCATGCCCACCCAATCACATGACCACAGTCTAAGGGACTGTGAATTAGCCCCCTCTTTAAAACGTTTGAGGACCCCTGCACTAGATGGACTATCCTAGTCTAGGGAGAATCATGGATAGTCCATCTATCGAACTTAAAGTAAGCCTATCTAGATTTATTCTATTTTCTCAGATGATTGGCCCATATCCAGCCCTTTAAACCTCCAGATCTGTCCATAACCTTTGGGAGGGAGGGAGGGAGGGAGGGAGGGAGGGAGGGAAGGAAGGAAGGAAGGAAGGAAGGAAGGAAGGAAGGAAGGAAGGAAGGAAGGAAGGAAGGAAGGAAGGAAGAACAGATGGATGAACAGATGGATGGAGAAAAGGAAGGAAGGAAGGAAGGAAGGAAGGAAGGAAGGAAGGAAGGAAGGAAGGAAGGAAGGAAGGAAGGAAGGAAGGAAGGAAGGAAGGACATATGGATGGATGGATGGATGGATGAACAGATGGATGGATGGATGAACAGATGGATGGACGGATGGAGAATTCACCAACTTCTGAATTCACTTGACTCTAAATCCCTAACTATCATTTCCCAGTAAAATCTGAAAAAATATTCACAGGTGTATGAACGTTTCTAGCCTATGCTTCTCCCTTTATTTGCCAAATACCCCAATTCTCCAGTTTATGGATTAGCCATTTATTTGCAATTTATTTTCAATTCCCTGGTCACTCTTCCCAGATGCTCTTTCTGAATTTAATCAAGTTGAATATTTTAATGGATAAATATTTAATCCATTCAAATATGATCTTTTTTTAACATTTCATCAAAGAGGACATGCATAAATCATTTGAGTCTTAACCTGACACACCTCCCCAGAGCAATAGTTGGTGTTCTAGAATTCTCCCCATGCCTTCTTTCTTGCTGAACTTGGCCTAGCAAAAGTAAGGTTCCCTTTGCACCTATGAGCTAGTCATTCCCAATTCTAGGGGGCGGTGCTCATCTCTGTTTCAAAGCCGAAGAGCCAGCGCTGTCCGAAGACGTTTCCGTGGTCATGTGCCAGCATGACTCAACACCAAAGGCGCATGGAACGCTGTTCCCTTCCCACCAAAGGGGGTCCCTATTTTTCTACTTGCATTTTTTTACATGCTTTCGAACTGCTAGGTTGGCAGAAGCTGGGAGAAGTCACGGGAGCTCACCTCGTTACGCAGTGCTAAATCAGCAAAAGTAACAAGATAGATTTAGGACAGGGGTCAGCAACCTGTAGCTCCGGAGCCGCATGCAGCTCTTTGGACCCACTGCTGTGGCTTCCTGTCAGGTGATCCCATCACTGGCTGGCCCTGCCCCTCACCCTCCCCCTCCCAGCCACTCCTCACCTGGCCTGAGAAGGTAAGGGCGACGGTGGGGATGGAGAAGCGGCCAGGGCTGAGACAGAGAGATACAGAGAGGGGGGGGAGGAGAGAGAGAGACATAGGGAGATACAGGGAGAGATGGAGGGAGGGGAGAGAGAGAGAGATGTCAAAAGGATTTTGTGGTTCCTGGTGTTTTTTAACAATTGGTTCACTCCACTCCACTCTACTCCACTCCACCTCCACTCCACTCCATTTATTCTATTCTATTCTATTCTATTCTATTCTATTCTATTCTATTCTATTCTATTCTATTCTATTCTATTCTATTCTATTCTATTCTATTCTATTCTATTCCATTCCATTCCATTCCATTCCATTCCATATTTTCTATTCTATTCTGTTCTGTCCTGTCCTGTCCTGTCCTGTCCTGTCCTGTCCTGTCCTGTCCTTCCTGTCCTCTCCTCTCCTCTCCTCTCCTCTCCTCTCCTCTCCTCTCCTATCCATTCCATTCCATTCCATTCCATATTTTCTATTCTATTCTATTCTATTCTATTCTATTCTATTCTATTCTATTCTATTCTATTCTATTCTATTCTATTCTATTCTATTCTATTCTATCCTATCCTATCCTATCCTATCCTAATTCATTCCATTCCATTCCTTTCCATTCCATTCCATATTTTCTATTCTATTCTATTCTATTCTATTCTATTCTATTCTATTCTATTCTATTCTATTCTATCTATTCTATTCTATCCTATCCTATCCTATCCTATCCTATCCTATCCTATCCTATCCTATCCTTCCTATCCTATCCTATCCTAATTCATTCCATTCCATTCCATTCCATTCCACTCCACTCCATTTCCACTCTACTCTACTCTACTCTACTCTACTCTACTCTACTCTACTCTACTCTACTCTACTCTACTCTATTGTATTCTATTCTATTCTATTCTATTCCATTCCATTCCATTCCATTCCATTCCATTCCATTCCATTCCATTGCATTGCATTGCATTGCATTGCATTGCATTGCATTGCATTCCATTCCATTCCATTCCATTCCATTCCATTCCATTCCATTCCATTCCATTCCACTCCACTCCACTCCACTCCATTCTATTCTATTCTTCTTTTGATTCCATGGATATACATGCAGTCCTCGACTTATGGCAACAATTGAGCCCCAAATTTCTGTGGTTCAGAGAGACATCGGTTCAGCGAGTTTTGCCTCATTTTGCGACAGTTGTTAAGTGAATCCCTGCCATGGATAAGTTAGTAGCCTGGTCCATAAGCGAATCTGGATTCCCCGTTGATTTTGCTCGTCGGAAGATCGCAAAAGGAGATCACATGACCTTGAGACACTGCGACCGTCATACATACGAGTCTGTTGCTAAGCATTTGAATTTGGATCATGTGACCCTGAGGATGCTTCAGGACTTGTGAAACATGCTCCTAAGTCACTGTTTTCAATGCTGTGGAAACTTCGAACGGTCACTAAATGAATTGTTGTAAGTCGAGAACTACCTGTCTTGCCGGTTTCTGGGCTACAGTACCTTGTATTATTTTAGAGGTTTCCTAAGATGTTCTGAGCCAGCTCCCGAAACACGACAAACCTTCTGAAGTTAAATAAATGGTTCCTTTATTAGGAGCGACAGCCCCCTGCCTTTTATCCCCAGAGATAGGGTGGGCTAGCAGCAGTGGCTCTTCCGTCCCAAGGACTGGCTCATAGATTTCCACTGCTCTCCTCTCCTCTGCCTTCTGTGCATCCACCCATCAGGCACTGGACCCAGCTGTTCCTCCTCTTCCTCATCAGCCACCTCCAGACCTGGGGGTTGACTCTCCATCTGAGGGCTGAGGTATGGCCCAGGCTCTGCCTCCCCCCCACCCTCTCTCTCTCTCTCTCCCCCCTCTCTCCCTCCCCGTCTCCTCTCTCTCCCTCTCTCCCTCTCTCCTTTCCCTTTCCCTCTCCCTCTCCCTCTCCCCCCCTCCCCCTCTCTCCCTCTCTCCCTCTCCCTCTCCCTCTCTCTCTCTCTCTTATGGCTCCATTCCTCTTCCCCCTCAGAGCTCTTAGGTTCCTTTGATGCTGGCCCTGACTCGTATGCCCCCTCATCCTCCTCTGATTCGGCTGCCGGAGGGGCCGGAGGCAAACAGGCCACAACATAATGCTACTTAGCTTCCAGGTTCAGACAGCCAGTTGGTACAACTTCCCAAGTTAAGCAAAAGCAGGCAAATATTAAAGTTATCAATAATGTGATGCCAACTTGAAGATTTGAAGGGTTTTGAGTCACCCCTGGGGAGGGAGCCAGTTCTCATTTCCTTTCCGCTGAGAGTGAGCTTCTATTTTGGATGCCACAAACCAGCCAGCTGGCCAGAGCAGAGTGTGGCTTTGTTTGGCAGGGAGATGAATGAAGGCTGCTCATAGGTCACCCACCCGAATGGAGTGGGAACAAAGACAGTTCAGAAATTGGACAGCAGGACGTATCATCCCTCAATCTATTTATTGCTTTAGAGAACAGCAGTGCTGTAGTTGAAGATTTATGCATTGCAAAGTCTTCATAGCCAGAATGGGACAACTATTTGCAACCAATTTGCCATGGCCAACTCAACATGGGACAATACACCATGGCCAACTCTATGCAGCCAACTCACCAGAGCCAATTCACTATGGGACAATGCATCATGGCCAACTCAACATGGGACAATACACCATGGCCAACTCTATGCAGCAACTCACCAGAGCCAATTCACTATGGGACAATTTACCATGGCCAACTCACCACAGAATAATTTGCCATGGCCAACTCAACTTTGGGACAATGCACCATGGCCAACTCTCTGCAGCCAACTCAACATGGCCAACTCAACACAGGACAATATGTCATGACCAACTCAACATGGGACAATACACTATGGCCAATTCTCTGCAGCCAACTCACCACATCCAACTCACTAGGGGACAGCTTGCCATGGCCAACTCACCATAGAATAATTTGCCATGTCCAACTCAACTTTGGGACAATACGCCATGGCCAACTCTCTGCAGCCAACTCACCATGACCAACAAACCATGGGACAATACACCATGGCCAACTTGCCACAGAATAACTCACCATGGAA